>WBMZ01014474.1:0-45648 GCA_013400975.1 Atrichornis clamosus
GCACACGGCCCCGGGGCCGCTGCGCTCACCTCCGCCTCGGGCAGATACCGGGCTCTGCCTCGCCGCTCCGGCCCTTGCCGAGCTCAGACCGGCCCCCAGCCGGCCTCACGGGTTCCTCGTTCAGGCCCGGGGCTGGGGCTGGCTGAGGCACAGTGCCCGGGGTAGAGCAGTGCCTGCGTGGCACGGGGGAGTTGGATCTCCCGGGAATTCTGCAACGCCACCATTGCCAGCATCGCTGGTGCGGCTCCGCTTGGCAGAGAGGAGGGTGAGCCTTGGTTTGTCCACCTTCCTGAGGGGGCCTCTCCCAGGCAGCACCCCTGGGCGCCTCCTCAGCTGTTCCGGCACAAGCGCTGAGGAGTGAGCAGGGGCGAATGTGCCAGTCGGTGTTCCCCTTAGTGCCAGTCACCATCAGATGTGACTTCAGCTCGTGTTAGCAGCCTAATATGGTTTAGGTTAATGAGCCATTCAGTGAGATCCAGCTTTCTGCTTTGTTGGGCTGAGGAATTAATCACCATTACTTAAAGCTCCTTGTTTGCTGTGCAAGGCTGCTGGCTCCCAGGAGAGGATCTGGAGGGCTGGGCACGTGGTGAGTCGCTTTCAACTGCATCCCGGGAATAGGTGGATGCCTGTGGATTACTGATACACACCGGCTCGTGGCCATCCAACACGATAAAATAGCTCTGCTCATTGAACTAGAGGAAGCTTTGGAAATTGCTCCACAAGCCTTAGCAGCAGTTTCAGATTTGGTGTAGAACTCTTCCAGGTGGCTCTTCCCCTTTATTTTCACCTGCATCTCTCCTTTATTAACTCCATCCCTTTTGTCCTGTTTCATTTTATTTCCAGTGGAAACAAACAATTCCCCCACCTTCAAATACTTCAAATATTTGGGTTTTTCTGAGAAACCAAATACTGGAAAACTGCTGGATGTGGCACAGTACAGCAATCCCACCCAGGTGAATGTGATCCTTGTAAAATAAAGAGAGGGAAAGTAGAAAACCATCATAGGGGGTCAAGCTTTTGGCAAAGGTTCCAGTGAACCAGTTTAGATGCTGAGCAAACCCACTGAAACACAGAGCTACAAAGGATTTAGGATTAGTGCCCCATGTTCCATGAGAGTTGCCATGGCAATTGCACAGGCAGGTAGAACACCAAAGGTGGTAGGTTCTTATCGTCATGCCTCTGGTTTTTAGTGGTCTTTGTGTTTGGGTTTTTTAAAATAACTATTATTATTATTAGTTTCATCCCACCTGGGAATCATAAGAACAATGCAGGGAACAACTAAACCCAGGAGAATCCACATCTCTGCCATGGAAGTTCAGTTTTCACTTCATCCAGACCAAGGGCATTTCTCATTCGTTTATACTGCAAGAAGAATGCAAGGTTCTGAGAGAAATGAGGGCATTGATCTGAATAAATGTAGGAATCTCCATGCAAAGGATCACCCAGGATCCCTTTACAGCCAGTGGAAACCTAATCTAAGTGGACTAATAAAGTCTGGAAGCCAACTCATGTCATCCCGATTCATTTCTAATAAATCCACTGAAAACCTGCCTGGAATGAACATTTATTCCCTGCAAAGAAAGCCTCGCTCACTCTCTGCTATAGAAACATTAGTGTTGTAAAATGTAGTGAGACAAGTCTGGCTGGGAGGATGCAGTAATTAATTTCCTTCATTAAATGAAGAGGTCACTTGTGACCTGACCTAATGGCACAGAGGGTGCCAAGGCAGCCTGTGCTGACGGTAGAGGACACAACAGGCTCCTGGAGCAGCTCTTGCACCAGTCCTGAAGAGATCAGCCTTGTGCTGCTGAAAAGGGGAGTTGAATCCATTGTATGAAAGGAATTTTTTGGGTGGGGGAAAAAATAAAAGGGAATATTTCTATTACAGGAGTTCTGTCTTGAAATGGGAAAAGCCCTATGGGAACACTTAAACTCTGTGTTTCTAAGATATGAGAAATTTTAGTATTCCTAAATGCTCTATGGAACAAAAGTTCCTGTTCTATTACAACATTTACGAATCTATTTAATATTTTTAAATATTCAAAGAGCATGAGATAACACCATCCCTCAGAAATCAAAATGTTTTTTCACTTTAACCTTGCATAGTAACAAGTGGGGAAGAATGTTTTATAAACTCTTCAGGACTAATGCTGATCTACCTGGGCATTAACAAGCCTTTGGAGCAAAAAGTACATATTTGTAGTAAAAGAGAAAATATAAATATCCAAGTTACAGCTGTCTTCAGAAAATGCATTTTGAATGAAATTAATGCACAGAAACACTTCCTAGAAGCATACAAACATTCTCAACTGCAATATTTAAATTTTATTGTCGTTTATCAGAGGTTTTATCTACCAACATTTCCCTTCTCTCTTCAGGTCTTTCATGTAAGATCTCTGTAAGCAGAGTAATTGTAACTAAAACTGATGATTAGGAGATAATATTCACTTCAGTGAACATATTTGATTCTAGAAAAACCCTATTGCTGCTCTTCTTAGCTGGGGAAGAACAGTTTGCTGTGCTCCACTGTCCAAAGAGGTGCCTTAAATCAACGTGCAGCACCGAGACGTCCTTGGAGTGATCAAATGTACACAGCAGGAGCATGTAAGGCCCAGCCCCTGTGGCATCAACTGTAAGGAGAATAAGTGATGACAGCTACACACAGAACTGAAGAGAGGGACGGGAAGTTGGGGGAAAATACATTTGATTCAACATATCTCCCCTACGTTTGGTAATATTTTTAATTTGGCATTGCTAAGCATGCTGAGAAGTCACTGAGCAAAAATGATCTGCCCCCACAGAGTGTCCAGCTGCCCACAGAAGCCATTTCCCAAAGAAGACTCCACATCCCGCTCCAAGGATGCTATTCCGTGTTAAAATGATGGACCTAGAACCAATGCATGAGGAAATATCCTGACTGTGGGGGAATGCTGCTGGAGAAATCTGCTGCCAAACGCAGCCAGCATTCCCTGCTGGAGAGCAACCCCACACCCTCCCAAGGCTCCCGAGAGAGGCTCGCACTGCTCTTCTCACCCCATTCCTGCCTGCTCTGCTCCTCCTGCCTGCCAGCCCCACAAACCGTGGGATTCTGGAACCTCAGTGTGCATTTCTGTGCGCTCCCCGCCGCGGTGTGTGTTGTGCGCGCACGTCCAGAGCTGTTTGGTGCACACACACCCCAGCACAGCCAGGGGCTGCTCCTGCTGCCGCTGTCACTGCAGCTGGGAGCTCTGAGGGAGCGCTGAGCCAGAACGGGCTCTCTCTGCTCCTGGCACCGGAATGAGACCGGTCTGGGCAGCCCAAGGCACAGCCACCACTCTCGGTGGATGCACCCTGTGCCAGTGGGTGCAAAACATCTCTGTGAACTGGGGGAGAAGGGGAAGGATTCCTCTTGCCTTTGGTTTTCTCGGTAGTCCTCGTGTTTGACACACAGGTGTAATCATGGAAAGATTTGTTCCTTGCTCGTTTTTCTACCTTTGCTCTTTCTTTAGGGCCCGAAGCTCAGGATGTCATCCTGAGGGCACTTTCTGCATAAAGGCTGCTCCCTTGGGGGCCCTACACGTGCCCAAGTGAGGTGCTGTGTGTTACCCCAAATTTCTGCCTGTCTCTGGACCCTCTGGACTGTATTTATTTCAATAATTCCTCGCAGAACCAGTGTCATACACGGCACTGCATTAATACGGCCTGTACGTTCTGCTCTGAGAATGCAGGCATTCAAACAGAGGAAAAACTGCTCTCCCTTTTCCTATGCTTTAAATATCAGAGGAAGTCACCGAGTTTTGAAGTGGACATAAACCCCAAATCCTCGCTCTGCCTTGGATCCAACTCTCTGAAGAATTCCATGGGAATAAATCCCTGTTTCTGTATGTAGGGGAAGATGCAACCCCGTTCTAACCGTGAGGATGAGTTTAACTCAATCCCAGGGCTAATTAATTCAATCCAAGAAGGGATATTAGGCCATTTCTGCCTTTAGCCTCCGACTTCTACTTCCCATCACAAAACCACCAAAAACACCACAGCTCCTCTATCAAAAGGTATCCGTAAGAACACTAATTCCTGGTTGTCCTAGGGAAGGGAATGGTCTCCAGGAGGATGTGGAGCATCCCAAGTGTCTCAGAGTCAGTTTACCTGAGCAAACACAGCTGCAGTGCCACTCACATAAAGGATGGTGAAAACATCATTTATTCTAGTCACATCACACATAAAATCTGAGGCTATTTTAGTGATTTAGAAAATAAACTGACAGAATAGGATCGGAATGCAATTTTGTTTTGTTTTGTTTAAAGAACTGAGAGCTTTTAATATTTTTTCCCATGGCTGAGAGACAAACTTGTTTATCAAGCAAAACCTTCCAGTCAGAAAACATGTGCATCTACACATGCAGATGCACACAGGCCTGCACACATTTACATGGATTTATACATGGACATTCATGCAAACACTTGCCAGAAGCATCAAAAATGGATTTGAGTATGCAAAACTCTGAGCATCCGCTACAATTACTGAGTGTCTGTGACTTCCTTTGCCTTCAAGAGGGAAATAAAGACATCCAGCAGCTGCATGTAGGATGCAGCCCACTGCCACCACTGCACAAAGCTCTGAGAAATGCTCAGATGTACAGATCTCACAGTTTCTGCTTTAAGTGGTGAGAAAATCAATTCCAGACCAAAAGGGCTGGAGGCAAAGGGATAAGATGGAATGTGACTGACAGAGAGACAGCATCCAGTAATGCTCAGTCAAGTGAAAAGGCAAAGGGACTCGGGAATAGTAAAACCTATCCATTTTTGTTTTAATTGGGAGGGGACTTAACAGGCAGTTTGGGTGCTCCAGGCAGCCCCTGGCAGGCAGAGCCTGTAAATGTTAACTCTGCTCTGTTCTGAAGCAAAACATGCAAAACATGGACAGGGCTCTTTCCCTCCAACACTGTGCCACGGAAAAATGAGACTGTGATTTCCTGTGGCATTAGGATGAAATGAGGTTGTCAAATCAAGTCAAAATGAAATGGCAGGGAGATATTCCTCTGCTTTCTGGTGCTGAGGTAGTTTTTTAAGTCCATGTCCTGTGCCTTTGCTCCTTGCTGCATTTTGCCCTGCACTGCCCTGTTGTTTGTGTTCTTTAGTGCTACAAAATCAAACCAGCTCTGAAGGTGTGAAAGGCAAGGCTTTTCCCCTCAACCTACTTCATGCTATGAAAAGGAATCACAGTCCCAGGAAGGAGCAGGACCCCAAGATATTGGCACTGCAATCTCAACTACACAACTTTTGTTCCTTCCCGGCAGCTCCACTCCCCCCACCCACTGTCTGCAGCATCCCCCAGGGGCTGTAAGAGACTGGAGGATTTCATGCACACCAGCGTATTTGGCTGAAATAACTCCATAATTATAAGTGATTGTTCCTGCAAGAGTCAAAGGGGAAGCATCTGAAAGTCGTGTGAGATAGAATGGGAAATGCCAATTTTTGGTAGCTTTTCTCCTTCTCTGGTCCTTCCAGCAGTTCGAAGAGACTGAGGAAAAAGAGCAATAGAATAAGTAATAGAAAATGTCAAGGTGAAGAAGAAAACCAATATTGACCCACCCTCCAAGGCAGAAACTCTTGTTCTCTTGGAGGCGTTGCATCACACTAATCCCACATACCCTGACCGCAGTGGGAGTCAAGTTATTTATTTACTAATTTGGGCTTTTGATCCCACTTTTTTGTAGTGACTTCAGAGAGGAAAAGGAACTTCTCATTCCTGTCCTGTAGCAAAGAAATTGGCTCCTTAGCAGCACCTGCCCTTTTGAGGGATTGCCTGCTCTGTGTGATCCCTCAGGCATCCTCATTCCCATGCAGATGAGAGTGCTGCAGGGAAAGCCACAACAACAGAGGGAAGAATTAGGGAAGCTTAAACATTACAAATGCAAGATGGAGAGAGCTGGAGGCAGAGCCAGAACAGCTTAGAAGGCAGGCAACAGGAGAGAACCCTTGGAATGCAAATCCTGTTCACTTTTCCAGTGCAAGCAGTGGCCCTTTGCAGAGGGGTTAGCAGAAATCTTCGTGTGTGAAGATTAAATTCGTGTTCTGAGGCCCTCACAGCACTCATGTCCTACAAACCATAATGTCTAATCAGGATCAGCCACTCAGGGGATTTTCTGGCCTTGTCTGTCCAGAGCCAGGCAGGGCTGTGGAGTTCATTTGTCCCCACAGAGCTCTGGTGGCTCTTGCTTTGTCACAGGCTGGTCCTGCTGTGCTTCTGGATTGACACTTTGCCCTGTGCATGGCAGTCCTGGAATGATGGGAGACGCTGGCAATGCCAGGGCAAGCATTTGCTGTTTATTAATGGTCTCAAACATTGGGGCACGTAGAGGAAATCCAGTACACACTTTTTAGATCAATAAGCAAAGCTACGAGAAATTGAAATGTAGAAGGAGTTAATTTAGGTATAGCAAGGTGCCCTTAGAACCCTTAAGGTGGCTTTTTCCCAGTAGAATAATGATGAGTGTCAGGCTCTGAGTCAGCCTCTGACCACCCCTGTGCCCTGAGTTGTACCTGACTGTCCCCTGCCACCCCAGCTGGATCGGAGGGATATCACCACGCGTTCTGGGCAGTTCTTATCTACGGTGACTGTGTGAGTGGAGCTATGCAAATGGAAGCCATTCTCCAAGCATTTGTCCTTCCAGCAGTGAGCAGAGAGCCGTTGTTGGGGTGCAGATTAATGAGATGTTAATAGAGCAGTGGGTGACTGCAAGTGTGAGAGCAGCGGGGGCTGTGCTGAGGAGTTCACTTGACAAAAGAGCTGTAAAAATGTGAACTGAACTGAAAGCTGAAATCAGAATTTTTGTTCAGCGATGAGAGTGTCATTAAATAACCATATTTTTCTGAGATAGGCTTGCTGTGAAGAACAGAGTCCTGCTCTCTGCTCTGCAGAGGCAGGATTTCACAGCCACAAAGACAAAGGACGGGATGAACAAAGTGTGGCTGTAAAAGACAGAGTGGGGCAGCAGAACACATTAGAATATTACACCACTTTTTAGAGCAGCAGCCTATCACTTGATTTAATGTGGAATGAACTGAAAAGCACAGCAATTTGAAAGAGTCACAGAGTTTCCCTTGGAAAAAGCCACGGAACTTGACTGACAAGTTTGCTTCCTACAACTGCTGTGCTGTTTGGACATCAAACTCCACCAGCACCATCAATCCATGAGAAAATTGGGTAGCTCCATGCACACTGTCATTCTGGCAGTCCCCAGCCAGCCAGAGTGAGAGCTGAAAAGGAGGAACACTCCAGGTACAAAAAGCAGAGCAAAGTTTTATCTCTGAGAGTTCTTAGGCATACACTGGGGACTTTGGTGATGTGGACAAGATCCTCCTCATCAGGGACCTGATGGCTCCCTGGGACTGTTGCTACTTTATGTGCTTCAGTCTGCCTGCATAGAACTGATATTCTCAAAGCTTTTAAAGTGCTCAAAACAACCTGGTCAGGATCTGTATTTGTTTCCTGTTTAAAGGTAGAGAGCTGTTAATGAGTTAGGTGACCTTCCCAGCCCAGAACCAGCCCAGGTCTTTGGATACCCACAAAAAAAAAATTAAAGCTCCCTGTAGCCTTTTACAGCTTTTTTTTTTAAAGGGAGATTATAATAAAATTATAGAATGATTTGTGTTGGAAGGGACCTCAAAGCCCATCCAGTCCCACCCCCTGGGCAGGGACACCTCCCACTATCCCAGGTTGCTCCAAGCCCCGTCCAACCTGGCCTTGGACACTTCCAGGGATGGGGCAGCCACAGCTTCTCTGGGCAAGCTGTGCCAGGGCCTCCCCACCCTCATGTAAAGTATTTCTCCCTAATATCTAATCTAAATCTGCCTTATTATTCCATGAAATATCAGAGTTCTGCAAGACCTGTGGAAAAGGATGTTGGCTTGAAGAAAGGATTGGATGTGGAGTTAAAAAATGAGCCAAGATTTGTAAGAAGAAGGGAACTGCTCTAAGCTCTGCTCCGAGGTGATGGCATCACCCTTTGGCACAGGTAACTGGGATGCAGCTCAGGGACTGGTCCAAGTGACACCTGTCCCCTCGAGCCCTGTGACTGCAGCGAGCCCACAAGTGCCTCCCTCCACCCCAAGAGACATAGCCCTTGCCTTGCTGTCTGATTCCAGGGGCCACCGAACCTGTCCAGAGCTGTCCCCTGACCACAGTGACGTGGAGATGTCAGCGTTTAACTGTGTGCCTTCTGTGGAGCAGCGCTCGGTGTCCTGCCGGGGGAGCGGGGACAGACTCCCGGAGCCAGGGGACGGCAGGGAGGCCGCCCCTCCCGGGGGGATGCCCTTCCTGGGGGCTGCTCCTTCCCCTCCAGGGAGAACGCCTGTAGGGCTCAGTCTCCACGGGGCACACGCAGCTGCAGGCTCAGCAAGGACAAATGTCTGCAAGGGAAAGCAAACACGGAATAAAGCTGGATAAAAATGCGGTGACACCACACGAAGCTAATCACCCTCTGCAGCTGCTGGGGCTTGGAAGGCAATCAAGTGAAAGGCTTTTGAGAGGGTTTTACTTTTGGCATTTTTCTCCTCTAACACTAACCTGCTTCTGAAAGGAGGCCCCCACTTTCTGTCAATCACCAGGAAAAAATAGGCTGTGAGTGTTACGTGCAAAGCAGGTAGCTCATTTGCATGCAAAATCAATATAATTGCAAATTGAATCATTGCTGCTGAAGATAACTGAATTTCATCATGTGTAAATGTGCATAAATATGTGTGGGTTTGGCAAAATCTATGCAGTGCCCAGCCTGACCTCTGGAATATAACAAGAGCCCCTTTGTGAGCAGCAGCCTGTGCCAGACCTAACCACAGATGCACCCCAGCACACACCCCAAAAATCCTCATGTGCTGCCCAGAGTCAGAGCAAAGATCCCCCTAATCCAGTGGATATCTCAGGCAGCTGCACCAAACTGGTCTGAGGTGTCTTGAACTGAAGGTTGTGTGAAGCCCCTTTGATCAGTGTCAGCAGCTTTCCTCTGTGAATTCACACAGCCCATTTGTGGGTCCACAGGGAATGCTGCCCAACGTGCTCAGCTGCCCACAGCAGCAAGTTAAGAACTGTGGGTTCTCTGAAGACAGCACCCCTTTTTTTTTGGTCTTTTTTGCCACTTTCCAGCCCTCAGCACCATCATGCAGTCTCTGGAGCCATCCTGGCTACTCAAGCTGAACATATTTTACTGATCATTGCTCTATGAACCCTCCGGTGTGAGACAGCTCAAACAAAAACATTTCCCTACAAGTCCTGTAAGAAAGTCTTAAGTCTGAGAACCTCAAGAGGTGCCTTTGTGATGAATAACAATGGACAGGGGAGCTTTAACTTTTCTGCAATATTACACTTAACCACGAGCCATGGTAGGAATTAGTAACAGCCGAGTAAGCAAGACCTGCTCCATCAGACAGAGAGAACAACTCTGTCCACCAGTCAGTGGAATGAGATTGGGAATAAGCTGTTCCTCAGCTTCAACACTGGGAAGTGTTGGTTCTGCTTCTAAAACAGCTCTTCAAACATTGTGCAAAGGCAGAGCCAACCAGAAAACTCCACAGCCACCCTGATTCCACAGGTTGGATCTCCTGAGAGAGCAGAGCTCATGCCAGAAGATCCAACCACAACACAGAGGAATGCAGAGTGGGGATGCCTTTAGGCAGGCCACAGACGAGTTTGTAAGTGTGTATGTTTGAAATGTTTGGTTTTCTTTGTGTTTTTTTCTTTGAAGTGGATTGTGCTGAGGAAATTCCTTGTGGTGCAATGAACAGACCAGGGTTTTCCTCTCCCACAGCACCTTGTCTGCACAAGCATTGCCTTCCAGGATATTTGCAGTGCTGCTGCTCTTCCCCCCAGTTCCCTAAAGCTTCCTGATGTCCCAGCCCAAAGTGAGGAATGCCTGTCCTGGTAGAGTGAGCAGCTGATCCATGTGGAATCTGCACGGGACCAGCAGGAACATTCCTGTGCTTCCCTGGGCTTCCAGGGCCAGTCCTTGCTGCCTGGCCATCCCAGGGAGCAGATGCTGTGGTACCTTGTCCATCTGGGAGCACTCCATCCAGGGATTTTGGGCAAGGATGGGCCTTTATCACATGTCAGAGAGAAGGAAGAGAGAGAACACCCTTCACAGGGCACCAATCCCTCCGCAGCACTGCAACACTCCTCATGAACCTTCCTAAGATACTTCCCTAACCTTCCAAAGGGAATGCTTCACCTTTCTGCCCCTTTTCCCCTCAGGGCTCAGACTGAGGCTTGGACTCAGACACCACACTGGGAGGTGAACAAGAGCAAAGATCCCCCACCCCACTCTGGCAGCACTGCCTCAGCCACACTCCCAGCAGATCCACTGGGGCTCTGCAAGATCTCCAGTGGATCCAGTGGATTCCAGTAGTATCCATCAGTTCTTTAGCATTCCAGCCTCCCTGGAGGAGCTGGGACTTCAGACCCCAGCCCTGCCACTCCACTTGGTATTTAACACACAAAAATGATAGAAAGCCTATTTACAGCAGAAAAGGAGAGAGAGTCTATTTGCCACCCTCAAACACATTTATTGATTGACAAATATATAAATTGAAAATCAAAATTTAATTTAGCCAGAGGAGCACCAAGTGCACATTGTCAATGCATGAGAAATACTGGTATAAATTAAACTTAGAACCGAACCCTGCTATCACTTGAAAATAACTGCCCAATATCTCTTTGATCTACAGTCAAGAAGCAGAAAGAAATAAATGTGCCTGTGAGAAATAAGGGCATCCCTAATTATTTTCTTGTAAGAAGTGTATCTCATTGCTGTGCAAGTAGCACGTTCAATAAAACAAAGAAATGTAATATTTCAGAGCTTGTTTATTTATTTATATTGGACTTACAAGAAGTCTTTTGCAGAAAATTATGTTAGTCTTTGGTTTCTCAGGCTACCTGCACAGTCTCTTGAGTTAAACACTTATTAGTGTGAAAAACCATCCAGAAAACATCAGACAATGTTTCTGAACACAAATTGTTTTATAAATATGCAAGTTGTGCCTCAATGTGACACTTGGCTCGTCTGAGGAACACCGATAGACTTAAAAAAAAAAGAATTAAACTCCATCAAGTACGAGGACAATTTAATCCTCTTCATGTTGAAGTTGAAACTATGAATTTAGTGGGTTTATAATGTTTCAACTATAGTTTAAGTAGGATGTCCATAATTTGCCATAAACATGGTCAAGAGAAAACATTTTTTTGGGAAAAAAGTCAAGATCAAGGCAAGGAGCAGATCTAAATAATGTTGCCACAGTCAGAGGGAGAAAACCATCCCACCAGGTAAGGGGGCAACCAGCCTAGACTGGGAGTCTCAGTTTGGTGTAATTAGTTCAGAAACAGTGAGGAAAATGGATTTGTTGTCCTGAAGATGGACAGAAAGCTGAATGGACGTAACCCCCCAGGACAAAGGGTTCTGCACATGGAGTGGTCAGTGGTTATGCCAATGGATCACAGCCTGACTGAGAGTCAAACCAGCTTCAGCAAAAGGAGGAAAAAGGAATTGCCCTACACATTTTATGATTTTTCAGAAATTAATGGACCAAAGTCACATTTAATAACCAGATGTCCCTCAAGCTCAACTTCTCCCTCATTTATAGTCACTTCATTGTGCAATATATTCCCACAGGAAGCAATTTTCGAGGTTCCACAAAATCCACGAAATCACTTTGAAAGTATCAAACCTGACATTTTCCTGGCCAAGTCTTGTTGAACTCTGAGCCAGATCCTTAACTTGCTCTTGGTGGATTATTTCTGTGCTCAAAGACATTTATATCCTTCTCAATTTTCTGCCAGCTATAGAATTCCCTAATTCTCTTCCATTTCATCTTAGGACATTACAGAAACAAAGATCCAGATCTATTTGGAAGAATGGACAGGAAGGAAGCAGTGAAATGCCCTTCCCAGCTCCTGAGGACAACTGCAACCTGCCCTGCAGAGAACATTCCCATAGAAGGTACATATTTCAATCAGATTATAGCCATGCCTAAAACAGGACACTTCTACCCCCAAATGAGAGCGTCCACAGAAGGCCCCAGCCTGATGCCACCACTGTGGAGCTCAAACACAGGAACAGCTACACTGAGCAAGCTGATTTTCCTTATCTGTGGCTACTTTAAAATAAAAACCACCCCAACCAACACCAACAAACAGCTTCACATCCTCTCACTGAGAGAGAGCTGCAGGGAACTGGGAGGTGAACTACTTGGTTTTCTATTTCCTGGCATTTTCTGTAGCTGCCTCTGAGCACTGGTGTCACGTTTTCATGGATCTGGGCTGGTTCCAGTGCCTGCAAAAGGCCCAGCCCAGCCCAGTGAGGTGAGTTCAGCTGGAGCTGGGTCCTGACACCAGGCCCACACACCAGTTACAGACAAACAGGGTCTCCGAAGGCATCCTGAAACTCGAGAGGGGCTGCTAATGGGAAAGGTTGATGGGCAATTTTCCTCGTCGTTAATCTTCCACATCCCCGTTTGGCAAATAGAACGTGGGAATTCAATACACCGCTCAAATCTCTGTGCTGAACACATCCATTTGAACTTCTGTGAATGACATCAGAGTCCACTGCCTTTTTGCACTTGGCATTTTCGGCTTGAGTTTCAGATGAAGTGAATGAACAGCCATTTCCCTGGCGCCGTGGGAAGGTGTTTTGGTGCCAAGCTGAACACACGCTCGTGTTTCCCTCTCACCTGTTTTTTTGGTGTTATTACAAATGCTTTTTTGGTGCCTGTTACACTGAATTACCTTGGACAAGCTGTGGATGCACCAAGCAGAAGGTACAGCAGGGAACAGTGCCAGTTCCCTTCTCCGAAACACGAAGGACCTTACAGTGAGGTTTGAGGGAGAAGCTGAGCAGCAGAGAGCTGGAGCTGGATTTACAGCACGGGGTTATGAATCAAACATAATCAAACAACTCCATGCAACCAGAACATGAAAGTGCACAGGTGGGAGTGGATCCCAATGCTCAGGTGGTGCTATAAAGTCAGGGTGACACCTGGACCAGCAGGTTGTTAAATAGGGATGTTCACAGACTCCTGGCCCCTCCACCTTCCTCGAGGGGCTGCTGGCTCAGCTCTTGCTCTGAGGGAACATGAGAGGGAATGGATCCCACCACAGACAGGTAATTCCCTGTGCAGTGACTCAAAGCAAGGCCAGGTGAGTGTGCAACATCCAGCAAGATGTCTGAGGTGAAGTCTGGAAATACATGATGTGAAAGAATGGGAATATATTTCCTTTTTGACCTCAGTTTACCTCAACACTTTTCTCACAACCCCATGGAGTCATTTAACAGTGTCACATCCCGTTATGCATCTTGTTCTTTCTGTGACATATCCAGTGGCATTTCTTCTCTTTTTTCAGCTGGTTTAAAATCTCAGCATAAAGAGGATCTTGAAAATTAATGCACAGGCAAATATTTTCATTCTCGGCAGGTAAAAAAATTATGCAAGGATCTTAAAAAGCAAAATGAGATTGGAAGTTTTTTCAGCAGATAAACTAGAATTTTCCTTTTGCATTTATTTAAATCTAAGTGGGAAAAGACTTCAGATACATTGCTCTCAGCCTAGGTGACCAGGAAGCCTGCACAGATAAAAGCTTATTCTTTCAGATTACACTGCAGGTGTATCCGAATTTTTTCCTTCAGTACACTTTGTGTTGATTTAATCAAGTTGTCCTGTATCCTACTGTTGACCCTGTAAATACTGCCTTGAGGGAAACATGTATTTCCTCTCTAAATTATATGGGAGTGAAAAGCATTTTTTAAAATTAGCTTTAATCAGGGGCCATATCAGCTCATAAAAACTTTGGCAAGCCATGTATTTACCATATGCCACAGAGTTACCTATTAAAAACATGAATTAGCTTATGTGAATATTGAGTGAGTCTCTTCCACCCTCTGGAGAGACAAAGCCATCCTCACTGTGGAATTTACTGCTGAAGTACATGAGAAGTCAATCTCCAGAGCTTGTGGCAATGTATAAATAATCAGCACAGCCAGAACTGTTTGTTTGGAGCCATGAGCCAAAGACACGTGTGCTGATTCCTTCATTTGTTTTTATGAGGAGACACACAATAAAGACACAGTGCAGAACATGGAAACCATCCTGGTTGAACAAACCTTTCCCTCGATGCACCAACCTGTGGAGCAGCACAGGAAGATGGTCCAAAGGGAGAGAAAAGCAGTTCTGGAGGGATAACTGCTGAAGCACAGAGATAGCCAAGAGAAGGCTCCTTTGTGCTGAACCTCACATGTTTCAGAGCCAGCCAGCTCAGGAGATTCAGCTCCCTTATCTGCAGCAGACTCTCATCAGGCAGAACACATGCTAAATGTGCTTTTTGGCAGGAGAAAACCGGCCCTGCTCTTTGCAAAGACAGACACCAAGCTTAGAAGGGCTCTTAAGAGTTTGGATCAGCCAAGATGCTCACGCAATGACACAATTTTTTTTGGCCCAGTCACAAAGTGGAAACACGTTTCAGAAGCAAATTCCAGGATGGCTTCACCTCTCATCAGCTCACATGCAGCTGGAACTATTCCAAATTGTTTGGCAAGGGATTTGAGGACTGGGGGAGTGTGGGCAACCACAAGGTACTGCTGGAATGAGCCACAGGGAATTTCAGTGCTCAAATGCATCCCAGGCTTGACTGAAGGGCTTTGCATTGCATATCTCAAGACCACAATTCCCAGTTTTGCTCAGTTTTCCCCTTACAAAATCATCTCTTTGAAATGGTTCCACTGGACAAGGCTCTGATCTCACAGTGGTAATATAGGTTTAATCCTCTTTCCATTCCCTCTGGAAGTGTCCCTTGGATTTACACCAATGTAGACATGGCAGATGGTACTGAGTGTGGTGGTACTGTGTAATAAAGAAAGCACTGCAGATATTTGTGTGATTCAAAAATTATTCAAGACATTTTGCCATCGCACTTCCCAGTAAACTGGAAGGTAATTTAAAGAATGAACATTGGCAATGCAAGTCATACACCACAACTACAAAATATCTCCACAAAAGGCACAGAATTGAATCAAATACTCCATGAGAAGTTTTTCTGAATAGAGGGACACCTTTCTCTTTGGTTCCTGCCTCAGACAGTGCACTAAGATAAAAAAAAGTGTTATTTACAGAGCATCTAGCAGTGTGTTCACATAGATGGCTTCATGGCGCCGCTCCAGCCATTTATTTCTCACGTGGAGTTCCTGTGCAAATGTAACTCTATAAAGACCATGGAAGCATTGGTGAGAGAGTGAGAGCACTGAGGGTTTGGGGTTGTTTTCCTTTTAATCATATTGCTGCTTGTTGAAGAAGGATGAATTTTGGTTCAGATCAGTTCAGGTGATGGAGAAAGACTTAAAAAAAAATAAAAGCATTACAGAAATCACTTTGGAAGCATAACCTGAGCAAATAGTCCAAACCCCCTGAGACTGTGTTTCTATTCCCTTGGAGAATTACAATTACAATTCCCAATTACAGTGGGAAAGTGAACATTTTGTGGATGTATATATGCTCAAGGGAGGGCAGAGACAGGGCAGGATACATGCATTTTTTCACTTTAAAACCTTTAAAAACTGCAAGCAGGTTATTTGCACCAGCTGGATAATGCTTAGAAAAACCTTTTACTTTCCTAAATCCAAAGCATTAAGGAAATAGCCCAGAAAGGTGGCCAAAGATGATAGCTCAGTAATTTCCTAGGGTTATTTTAGGATGTAAGATTGAGACATTTTACAGAAAAAACTCCAAGAGAGAGTTTCAGTTCATTTGCAGTCATGCTGGGTTGTTATCTGAGGAGAAACAATACCTCATATGTGTAGCTTAGCTCTTCTGCTAATAACACTGAAAATTAGAGACCTGAAGGCCACAACGGCAGAAAGGTTTTAATTTCATTATTAGATACAAATCCAAGTGCACTGGTAATTTCTTTTGATACAGCTGTTCCAGACTGAAACAAGCATGAAAAGTGAATGGCCTCGTAAAAGGTTTTAATAAAGAAGGCAGAGCATGAAAGCAAAGAATGGGAAGCAAATTTTGCTGAGTCCTCTGAAAAGAAGGGGTAGAACCTCAACAAAATGATCAGAGCTAAAGGAGCCACTCTTTTTGTGCAGCCCAAGCTGAAGTTCCAAAGCAGAAAGCCCTGGAAGAGTGGGGGTCAGCAGGAGGAAAAGCATTTTGAGTGACCACCCCAGAGAGCAGCTGAACAACTACAACCCTTTGAAGCCTCTGCAAAATGAGAATACCCTGCTCGCTGTGGTGGTAACAAGCAACAAAATGATAAATTCTCTTCCAAAGGTAACATGGAAAGCAGCAAAGGAAGGCCAGCTAGGTAGTGCTGGATCTGAATCTGGCTCTGGGAAGCCCAGGGGCCACATTCTTTCTGTTTAAGAGAAAATTTACTTCCAGGAAAGTTGTCCCAGCCTCTCCTTCGGGAACACAGGCTCAGTTTTTACTAAGATAGTTTTACCATTATCTAAAAGAGTTTAGATTAATGTTTCAGGACATTATGGTCCTGGGAAGAAGAAACAAAACCATTCTAAGAGAACTGTCTTACTTTCAAGAGTCAAGATCTGTTTCAGTTCCAGCTCTCTGCTCCGTGCTCCTCTGGACAGCTCCTCCACTCCAAAGAACCGGAACACGTTCCCTTTTTAATAACCTGGGTGCAAATCCATTCATGCCACATTCAGCTGTGGAATTGCCAGTGGTTCTGGATCTAGTCTTGCTAACAACATGTAGATAATTAACCCCCAGGCTAGGAAATGGCCTACATTTATTTATTTTTCCCCACACAGGCTGTTTTGAGCATAATTTAACACAACGTACATTCAAACCTGCTGCATATCAACTCCTAAACACTCTACAAACAATTTGGAGAATTTTGCTCATCTTCTGAGGGATGATGTATCCCATTTAGAATACAAAGTGATATCCTTCATTTGCCACGGTTAAAAAGCTTTTGGAATGGGGATTAATTAGCACATTGAACATTACATCTGGGGATGATCAAGTGAGCTGCAAAATACACAAAGAATTTTCTCTGTGTCAGTCTCCTCTCAGCTTTTCATAAAATCTCACACCAGTGAATTCCATGAGAGTTTAACCAGGGCCTTCATCTCCACTGACCAATAATTTCTTATGGCAATGTCCCTTTTTAGTTCTTGATCTAAGCAGACAAAGGGAACTGACCTCACTTGGTATCTGCTGGCATTTGCCCTGCCAAAGGAGAATTTCTGTTGATGACACCTAAACCAGAACGATTCAAACTCCAGGAGCTGCTCAACTTCTGCTGAAAGCTGGATGTAAAACTGATGGGAAGAGCAGTTGTATTTGTTTGCTCACATCCAGCAACCAGCCACGAGTTCAGAGAGCTTTCTCAGTCCCAAAGTTTTGTCAGGGTGGAGGAAAGTCCTTCTCCTTGTAGAGTCATCTGCACGTAAACAGAGCAAAACCCCACAACAGGAGCCCCTGGGCTCTGGACAGACTGGGCTCAGAGACAGCCCAGTTTCTAACTGTTGGTAGAAGGTAATTGCATCACTTGGCAGGGAAGGTCTCTTTCATTTTAGCTCAAAATAATAGCTTTCAATTGTAAATGAAAAATTAAGATTTTTTTTTCATATTTGGCTGACCCCCAACCTAGTTCTCAATTTTGAGCTTGGTGAAACTTATACAAAAAAAAGACAGCTATGTGAGTCAGATTTTTGGTTTGGAGAAGAGTAAATTTTTCTGTTGGCCTCTGAACTTTACCATAATTTCAATCCTGAGAACTTTAGCCTTGTGTCTATGAAATTAGAGCAGACCGGTGTAGCTTGAAACGAGGATCAGCCTGGATTCAGGAAACCTTGACTCTCTCCCTTACATTTAACGTTTTAGCCAGCTCAGACTGCCTGTACAATGAAGAGAGAGAGGATGCAATTGTGTTTTATGCACCAGAGGGTTTTCTCCCCTATTTGCAAGTTTTATGGAATGATATATTTAGCTACGACAGCACTTAAAATGAGAAATGCTCCTACTTTTGGAATTTGCTTAATTTCCCTCCTACACGGATGTGTGGAGGGATTACAAAGCTTTATCTGTGACTGAGGGCACATCCAGAGGTGACACAGGTGATGACAAGGTGACACTGCTGAGGACAAGAGCAATGTGTAAACCCACACGATTCTGCCCCTCTGCTTCACCAGAGAATCTATTTTATAAAGTAAAACAGCTTTTCAGTAACGGAAACAACATTAAGAAATAGAATGTAAGGGCTTCATTTCCTCTGTCGATGTTTTGGAAGGTCTTCGAAACAACCACTTCCTCAAACAAAACGTGCATCACAGATATTGATGTTTAATATTTATTTTGCACATGCAGTATGTTCTTTTCACTAGTCTGGAAGACTGGGGCTGTGACCCTGGAGTGGAAGCTCTTCAGATAAGCTCTGCAAGCAGCTGAGAAGTCAAATCAGTGGCATCCACAAGGCATAAAGCAAGAAAAACATTTGAAATCACTCACAGCACTTATTTATCCACAGAAATTCTTCCAATTTAATCTCTGTGTAGGAATAGCAACAAAGAAGAGACTTCATTCCAGCTCTGAGTATGTGCATGGAAAATGATTGTGTCACTAGAGAATGGTATGTTGGAACATAAAACCCTTTGGGGTTGTTGATGTGCTGAAATGCACATAAGGTCCATTGTCCTTTCCCTCCAACTTTAGCTCATACATCTGAATTATTTCTCTGATATTTAGCTGCACTCTCCAAAATCCTTTAAAAGCCAGAACATTGCTGGAATATGCCAGATAATAATAGAATCACGAGCAACAGTCAGTGAAGGGGGTGAGGGTGGGCAGGAACAGAAAAATCCCATTGTCTAATTATGAAATCTATTCACCAGGCTTGGGAAGGTGACAGAACACTTAAAAAACCTTCATCCTAGCAGCAGTGCTGCAATTAGGGAGCTGCTCTAAGAACTGGAGAGAGACAACAAAATGGGAACCACAGAGGGTGGTGGCAGGAAGGTTCATTTAGGCTCCCAAATTCTTTCCCCCAACAGGGCTCCAAACCTGCCTGGGTGGGAGCAGCTGCAGAATGGACAGAAGGAATCAGGAGAGAGGCCTCGGGGAAGGGAATATCAGGGAGAATTTAGATGGAGCTCAAAGAGAAAGTCAGTGGGAGGCAGAGCCTCGTGTTGGTTTTCCCACAAGGAGAAATAGTTCAGTGAAGTTTCTTCTGCCCTCCCACTGCGGGTGAGTTTTTTCCAGCAAAGAGATAAAAATTGATAAGATGCAGCAGCAGCAATCAGTGATCTCCTTGATTAATCCCCAAGCCTTCCCAGGCCTCATGGTATACTGTGAGTTTTGCATCTCTGGGATAATTCTGAAAGCCCATCTGCTGGAGCCAAGTGATTACATGGGAATCTCAGCTTCCATTAAAGACCTTAAATTAATTTCTAACCATGATAATGGCAATTTAAAAGGTATGAAAGCAAGATCTTTAAAAGTTGCATCCCCAACAAGTCAAATAGTACTTTTAACATCATTAGCATCTAATTTTTTAGATGCACGTGTTGGGAATTCGTGATTTTGAAATTCAAATAGTGATGCTCTTTTGCTGGATCACCCCATCTGACACGACCTATTTTTTTTTTCCCCTACGTCTAAATTTTAATTTGAACTATAGAATAGAAATTGCTGAATTTATTTTCATTTTGAAAAGAGTTTCATGGCTATAGTGTATTCATGACACTTTAAATATGATGTTAAATATAAATCAAAGACCCTTCTATAAGGGTATAGATTGTTGTGCTCTCTTATGGAATATGTTACAAAGTGGCTGCATAGAATGCATTAATTTATTTTTTCACTTACACAATATCCAGATCCAGAAAGGAATGTCCCAACACAAACACATATGACCATGAAAAGAATTCTCTCAGGACTGAATTCTGGCTCACAGGTCTGCCAGGTTACTGGTGGAACCCCAGCTACTTCTCATTCTTCAGCTTGCAAATGGAGACCACTTTTTCTCTTGATTACTGTTTAATCATTATTACCTTTAATCATCATATTATACATTTCAGGGAACAGTACTTCCTTCTCTTCACACATGGCAGCTAACAGAGCACTGAATCCTTAAGACAGAGCTGCCACACAAATAATAAAGATATGCATTGGCATCTGTGCTCCTGGTATTTTTTGGATACAGAACCCGACTTCAGATTCACACAATTTTGCCAGAAAGAAAAGGAAGAAGCCAGGAGAGAGTAGATAGTGACTCAAGAGAACATTCCTTGAATATTAACCATCATTTTGAATAATGTTTCCACGGTCTTCCAAAATGTTGTTTGCTATTCCTTAGAGCAAATATTTACAGAAATAATAGAAAGATCTGCTGGGAACAGCACAAAATATTCTCAGCGTGGTACTGCAAGAGCAGTAGGAGCTTCCTCAAAGCATTTTTGTGTGTACCTCCAGCTAAAGACAGATTGTTTACACTGCAAACAGCCTCATTTAGGATTTCAAAGAAAATTCATCATCACAAGGCAATGCAGAAGGAATTCTCAGCTGAGCCTCCAACGGGTTGGCAAATGTCTCTATTTGTGTGCATTTGGGAGAGGATCCTGCGCGGGACCAACGCACAACCCAGGGATGTAAATGAGAGACACTTTGCAATACACGCAAAGGAGAGATACAGAACTTCCACGCTCCTGGAAACTGCAGTGTCTGGGATTCTGGCTGTGACCCATCACATGGGGACAGGTCTTAAAGCATGAGGTTAAGGAAGGTCCAAGGTCTAAGGCTCAAGTTTGAGGATACATTTCTTTGGTGTCACTGTCGCCATCGTTCCATTTTAAAGCCATTTTAAAGACATTGCAATTACCAAATTTAACAATTTTTTTGTTGCAGTTTCCATTGCTCCCTTACCTACCAGCTAATTCCAGTTAAGAAATGGATCTTTTGTCAACTTTTCACGTGTGCCCTAAATAAATTTTGTCCTGCTAGTGTTGGAAGCAATTAGGCTGGAAGCACCGCTTGCTTTCCTGGGAGCCTCTGAGGGTGGGAGCTGCTGAAACTCTCCAGCACAGGACATTTGGCAGAGCACACGGGCCACTGCTTTAAGGATGGTATTTGAGTGCAAAAGCTGCAGACAGCAGGCAAGACATTAAATATCAGCCCCTTGATATGACAGCCAGCTCCTCTTCATCTCCCTCCAAGGGGCAAAGAATGTAGAGCCCATTATGGTGATTTATGGGCTGAAATTTTTTTTCTTTAAGACAATCATTTCTTTGGGGCTGACAGCTCCTAACTTCATTACAAGTTGCAGCTGCTGCTATCATGATTCTGATTAGTTACCTTGAATTGCTTTGCAGAAGACAATTCTCATTTCAGCTTCTCCAGCACCAGGAGGAAGTGGCTCCTCATGGCAGAACTGAATTAGAAAACAAACTGGAGCATGAAAGAAGGTGAAGAGAGCGAGTGAGATGAGCTGATCACACGTCCCTGGACCCCAGCCTTTTAAATAGAGGCCATCCCACTGAAAGGCAGGAAATGGGAGGGCAAAGGATGCAAATGCCTCCAAGGGATGTTAATGCCGATCAAGTGAGATGATGCTGTAGCTGGCAAGAAGGATTTATTTCTCACAATTTGGTTTGGAAACCCTACTATCACCCTTTCTTTCTTCCCACAGACCCCTGTGAAATTCCTGTGGAGCTGCAGCACCACAAGGCAGTGATCTGGTTCCTGACCCCTGCATGTTCTGCCCAGGTAGGAGTCTGAGTGTTGTCCCCGTTTATCAGCTGATGCCTTTTCCCTTGGGTTGTCAGGAAGGAAACATTCCCTGGCAAGGAGGGGCACACGACCTGCCTGGCGTCTATTGACAGAAACACAGGGCTGTAAATGTCAGTAATTCATCCTTTCCTGCACAGCAATTTTTTCCTCCTTGCCTTGTCCTTCTTGTCCCCATAATCTCCATCCAAACTTGCTTCTCCAGTCATTTCTTCTTCCCACTCCCAGAATTTGACTTGGAGACTAAAAGGAAAGAGATGTGTGGCTGCTGAGGTCGGTGTGTGTGCTGGAACAGAGAGAAGAGCCAGTTATCTGCGTGGGAAGTGAGACACACAAGAGCTGAGCCATCTCAAGGATGAAGACCCTTAATTCTTGGTGGTAGAGACAGGTTTTCTGCTGGTGATGTTAAACCCACCACTGCACATCTGGCCTTGGGCAAGAAAACTTCCCAGGACTGTTCATCCACCTCTTTCCTGCCACAGGGCCACAAGTGGCCATAAAGCAGGGGTGCAGAAGGGGCACAAAGCCATTTATTTCATCACTCCTTTTCCATTGTGAGGAGCAAAAGATCTAGGCCTGGATGGAAATATTGACTGAAGTCAAAAGACAACAGGAGGACAGATTCCATGGGTGAGCTTACTGTAGTTTGGGCAGGCATTGTGGATTTTAGTTTTACTGGACACACTTTTCAAACCCTTGTCTTCTCTAGACTTTGGCAGAGGTTTGTTAATGAAGCAGGAGGAGATGACAGAATTCAGGGAGGCCCAAGGCTGTAACCCTGAACACCTTCTGAGCTCTGGAAAGGAAGGAATTGGCTGTTATTTAGGTAAGAAGGCAGAGAAAGCTCAGATGTGGCATTAATATGTGAAAAGAGAGGCAAAACTGAAAGAGATCACCACTTTTGGTGAACTCTAGTAGACAGGATGAGCATGTGTGACTGGGGACAAAAATAACAGGAGAAGTTTAGAAAGTTTATCCTCCAGGCTAGAGACTTGTGACATATGCAGATACCTCAGACAAGATACTGGAAAAACAGAGCACTGCATTTGTGCAGAAAGAGAACTTGATAAGAGGAGGTAGCAGAAAGACTGATGATGCTATTGATTATATATATATTATTATATATATTTAGATGCTATGGATTCCACAGTTGCTTATTCCATCATTAATTTAAGTTGTGAAATTTGAAAAATAGGGAGGTTTTCTGTAGAGCCACCATTCTGTGGCCATTCCTGATGAACTTCATAAAGACACCTGTCCAATCAAAAATAACAATAAACCAAACAAACCCACCAAACAAAACAACCAAAAAACCCCCCAGCATGTCATGAAATGCTGCAAACCACCAACATCCAAGTGCTGCTTCACCTCCAGGAGCAGAGTGAGAAACAGAGCTCTGTTCTCTGTGTTTTGGCCAGCCTGTGCTCTCTGTCTGATCCCCCATCCCCAGAAGGAGAGAGGGAAGAACACAAACACCTCACTGTTTGCCTTTTGCTGTTGTAAGCACCTGATGCAGAACTGTTCAAACACCATAAACCTGCTGGTGAAAATTTGCTCAAGAGTCTCCCAGGATTAACAACAGCTGATACACATCCAAAAGTCAAGTCCCTCCTACAGCATACCTCCTCTTATTTTGCTTATAATTTCTGCAACTGTAATTTTCTTTTTTAAAAGGCCTGATTCCAGCACAATTATCCTTCATCAGCTACAATTTCTGATCGTTCACATTCCAGTAGTGGTCAACACTCCCCTCAGAGCACCTCCCTGCTCTGCTTTCCGCCTCTCTGGCCCCATGTTGACCAAGTTCCTCTGACAGCATCATCTCTTTGATTCATCTTGATCTTGTCTTCCACATTGAGAAATCATGGTGATTTCTCTACCTCCTTCCTTTCTCGCCACTCACCCAATTTCAACCCAAAGGAGCCAATTCAGTTTCTAGCTGATGGTTTAATTCCTGCCTTAGCATCTAAATGACACCAAGCTGGTGACATTGCACAAATTGAAGCTACCCTGTGGTTTTCTGATTCCAAGAAAAAGAACCCAAACATTCTGGGCTCAAAACTTCACACATTGTGTCTCTGACAGTATCATTTGAGAACAGACCCATTACATTTTTTCCATCAGGTTCCAGAGCTCAGTCACAACTGTCTCAACCTGCCCTTCTCTTTCTGACTCCATATACAATGTTCCTGCAGCTCTGTTTAAAAATGCGATTTTTGTGTTGCGGTTCCAAGGCACAAAACGCACAAACCCCCTCATGGTGGGGGTTTTTTTTCTCCAGTTTCCATCCTGATACAGAGTTGGAGCTGAGAAAATTCAGTGACTTTTTCTTCTCCTGCCTCACTTCACCTTTAAAGCTGCAAGCCCTATTAATGACTAATAACTCCCAGCAAGGAACTGTGACCACAGACAATTCAACAGCTCAATTTTCTGTGGATATTATGAATTAAAAAAAAATGACATTAGAAATCTCTTTCAGGTTGCAAAGTCAAGCACCAAACAAAGAGGAAGTGCTGGAATTAAACTTGCCTGCAAAACCTTAATTTGGCCCTTTTATGCACAAGTATTATGATATAGACTTTAATTACATGAACACAGACTATTTTTTCCACATCTAAATGCATAGATGTGCAAATTCTCAAGCAGTTGACTTGATTACAAGTATGCATAATATAAAAGTTCAATAGTCTATTGATATTTAGTCAGATTGCAGAAATTCCACATATTCATGGCAGCAGCTGACTATATTAGGATACTATGCCAAGAGCTGAACAAATGAAATCAGATTACTGCAAATGACAAGGAACAAATAGCCAGGAAAAAAAAAATAGTAGGGCCACAGGAAAATAACCAGCATGGTGAATACTAGACAACTGAATTAGGTTCAGCTGAAACAAAGCAAGAATTCTAAGGCAGCCAGCAAATAATATTTAGTCTTTCCTCTAGTCCCAGTAAAACAGACTAATCAGCACAGCTCCACTTTATATTGGGTAAGTCCAGAGACTAAACCATGAAAATGGGGTCAAAGTAAGTGTTTGAAATACACACAAAATATTAGAGCCGACATCTTGGCCTGTAGGTCTCCTTCTGGCTGAAGAAAAAAAATAGAAAAAGGTTAATTTGAAGGTTAGAACTAACCTTGTTCTGTTTTTTTTCCCCAGAGCCCAAAGCAGAGCTCATGGCCAACATGTCACCTCTAATATTCTTTACTCTCTCAACTGTGAGCTTTATATTAACCTTTTCTCTTAAACGCTGCAGTCAGGATGCCAGTGCACTGCAGATTTTGCTGCAGTGTGAAGAAGCTTGGCTTGGGCTTTTCATCAGTGGCCAACCAAGCACAGGACTGGCAAATAAATGTTGGTGGCAACGTTGCCCCTCTTTTGCACCTCACAGAATCGACCAGGGCAGAGCTGAGCTGATACCTCTGTAAACAGGAGCAAAGCCAGGAAAGGTTTTATCACTCATGGATTTATTTTTCTTTTTAATATCTGAGGGAAGTATTTGGAGATACAGGAATGTTTTTCCATACTCCCTGAGGAGTGGATGGAGGGCTCTTTTCCTTGGTGCTGCACCTGTTATGCTCAGTAATTAATGCAGAAGCCTGGTCCTCCCTCAGTTTGATGGAGAAAAGCCAGAGACCAGACCTCAGCATCTGGCCTGGTAAAATCCATACACTGTATATATTGTATAGATATTAAGATTGAATATTCAACCCAATTTTAAGCAAAACAGGCTTTCCTTTAATACATCCCTTTCCTCTTTTTTTTTTCTTTTTCCCCACTCTTAATTCGTCAGTTTATTCTCTCCAGCTTGGCCTGGGGTGCACACCCAGACCTGGTCACATTCCTTTCATTAAACAGGGATACTCAGAGCTACTTCCAACTTAAAAGCTATGAGTAGCTCTGAACAACAGGTTTGCTCACAGGAAATTCTAGTGAGGGTTTTATAGACCTGTTGTGTTTTATTTAAGGTTCCTTCTATACCGATAGTGTCACGTGAAGATATGGAACAGCCTTTTTCCTTTCATTTCACACACAGAACTCCCCATATCCCACCGCCCTCAAACCCTGACACCCAGAGCAGGGGGTCCCATTTGAAAAGCCTGAGTCATTGAACCTTTTCCTGGCCTCTTCCATGGCATTTTACAGCACATCCCACTGGCCTGTGGGATTGTTGGAGCCAACAGCACTCACCTCTCATGGCAGTGTGCAGTGCTAGGTGTAAAAATACAAAATACAGTGCAGCATGCATTGGTGCACTGATGTTTGAGCGTCTGCCTGCCTCTTCTTAAAGCAAAATGTGGGATACTCAGCTTTTATTTCAAATTACTGAACTGAGCCTGGTGCTAATTCTTCTGTTACACCAGGAAATCAAGGAGAACTTCACGTTGCAGATACTTCTCAGGGCTTACAGGCTAGAGTGTACAAATATAGTCCACA
The DNA here is from genome assembly GCA_013400975.1 of Atrichornis clamosus. Classification (NCBI taxonomy): domain Eukaryota; kingdom Metazoa; phylum Chordata; class Aves; order Passeriformes; family Menuridae; genus Atrichornis; species Atrichornis clamosus. The sequence continues at coordinate 26,195 of WBMZ01014474.1, forward strand.
GGGGGAAAAATGCTCGGGGGCAAAGCTGTCAAAAGCAGAGCCACTGCCCTGTCACAGCAGGGCCAAGCACAGGGAATGCCAAGGGCGTTGCTGGGCTCCCTGTGCTGCAAGGGGATTTTATGGGGAGCAATTAAAGCCAGGAAGAAAAGGGATGAAGGTCAGGAATTAAACATTAAATCTTGCTACCTAAAAACACTTTCTGTCTTGTACAGAAATATTTCCTGGCTGTCCTTGTGAAGCCTCACAGCCGTGCTCTGGTTTGAGATGTGGTGTCTTGGGGAGAGCAGCATAAATCAAGGCACAGAAACCCTCCAGCAAATGGAGTCTTTCTTTAGAGGTGACAGAGCAAGAGCAGAAATCATCAGTTTAGCTGGGAAAGAGAAGAATCAGGCTTGGGACATGGACACAGAGCTAGATCTGCTCCATTAGCAGTCTGACACATGGTTTGAACCACAATTTTACAGCCCCTGGAAGGATCCTTATTTATTCTCTTCTTAAAGAAGTGCAACGAAGGCTTTAAGGTTGCAGAAGATGGGATGCCTGCACGCTCTTGTAGCAAAGCTTAGAGCTCCAATTCTGACATGTTCCCAGCAGCTGAACCTTCCCTTCTGCAAAAGATGTCCAGAATTCCTTGGACAGCTCTGCCTCAGTCTGGAGCCATCCGATGTTTTCCTGCAGAGGTCACTGCAGGTGGGTGGCAGCCCCATTAAACACCCCCAGGAGCAAACTGGTTGTGGAACCATCCCAGGCTCCTGGCAACGCAATTCCAGCGTCCCTCCAGCCCTCATTCCAAAGCACCATACCCAGTGCAAAAAGAAAACAAGGTGCTTGTGATGCTTTCCTTCAAAAGCATGGAATTAAGTGAGAAACCACTTCCAACTCATTCTCAGGCTGCTGGCGTGCATTGTCCGGTTCTGTTTGCGGGGGGACACCTGTGCCCAGCCCTGCACTGACTCCGTGGCCCACGGATGGCCAGGGAGGGAGCAAAAGGTTCCTGATTGCAGCAGCAGCAGCAGAGGCCAATGTGGGAGGCTCTGTCTCTGCAGAGGAGGAGATCGCAGCTGGGGCCTATTCACTGGAGCAGTGATTTTCAATCCCATTTCAAAGACCTGGAGCTGAAAGGAGGAAGAAGAAAGTATCCAAAGAATTCCCATGTGCTCTTTGCTGTCACCTACAACTCGAATCCTCTGTCCTGTCTGCGGATCCAAGACCACATCACAGGTACCCAAAGGCTGACACACAATCTTTTCTCTGTATTGCAGCAGGAAAAACCTCTTTTATTACTGCTCCAAGACAAGACTTCACAGAGCTTTCCTAACTAGCTGAGGATGACATTTTTATGGGATTAACAGTTGCAATAAAACACTCCCCCGGCTCTAAAACTCAGTTAAGAGCACACCACAAATGAGATGTGACACAAGAAAAGATGAGATATTAAAAAGATGAAGAAAAGCTTCAGCTTCACCCTCCCATGGTGCCATCAAACACTGAGAGCAGTGTGATTCTCCTGGGTAAGGGGAAGTTAGGCTGCAGTCACTACACTGCTGCACACGAAGTGCTACACACGAAGTGACTGCCTCAAGTTGCTGCAGAGCTAAATCACAGTTTCCCTGTCCCCTGGCTGCTTGGAATCATCTCCTCCATGAAGAACACAGCCAGCTACAGGGATATAGCACAGGCACTTCCTATTTGTGCGTCAGTCTCCTGGGAAAATGAGCACAGTGACTACAGATTTTTCCTCCGTGGAAATAACTTTTGAACTCTTCCTTCCTGAAAGCAGCAAACTGCCCTTGTTTCAGTACTACTCAGATGAGGAATGCCAGCACACCAGTCCTTCTGCGAAATGGCACTGTCTGAGCACAGGGAGAGTTGTGGTTCTTTGCCAGCCTTGTACCTGCTGCAGCAGCCCCCTCTCCCACAAAGCACCACCAAACATGTTGGTATTTTTTGAACACATCACCTCTGATTTCCACCCCAACCCTACCACAGCACAGGGGCCTTAAAGCCAGCATCAAGGGTTGCCTGGCGACAGCACTGAGCCTGGGGGATCATCCTGCTGCTGATTTTGGCATTGATATTTTGCTTCCCAAGGGTGCTTCGTCATAATGAAGGACACTAATAACCCCGTTTTATTAATTAATGCTTTTACTGGTAGGAAAGTCACTGCTTTCCCAAACATCTAAGTATTTGTCAGCTCTCTCAGGGCATTTGGGAGCAGCACATGGGATGGGGTCCATCAAAAGGACCACAGGCTTCAAACAAATAGCATCCAGAGATGTTCCTGGTCCTCTTAAACCTACACTAAAGTCACTGTTTGCAATGAAATTATTGCTGGGTGTGACTCCTGAGGTCACAGAACCAAAGCACTTCAGGTTGAGGAGTTCACTCCAACACCACCTAAACTCAGTGAAGACCTTTTTAATCAATTCTGTTCCACACTAACAACAGAAATGAGTGTAAGGCCCAGGAATTGTGTATGACGTACAAATGGATTACCTTAAATCTAGACCAAAGGCAAGGGCAGAAACTATTTGTATCTTTAAGGAAGCAGAATAATTCTCTTGGGCTAGGAAGTGGCCAAGTCCTGTTCCCTCCTGCCCCAGCCCCAATGCATCATCAGCTCAAAGATACAAATAAGAAGCCATCAATGACTGAGGAGGGAACTTTATTCCTCTTTCTTTCTGCTGCACTGCACAGAGAAGCCACAGCTGCGGATACAATAAATATTTTTCTTCTATTAATATTAAAATACAAAACATGGGCAAAGAAATCCTGGGGCTCTTAAGTCCCATGGCCAACACAGTAAGAATCAATGAGACAGAGAAGTTACGGACCTGCAAATAATCTGCACGACATGCACTATATCCTGGAACTGGGTCTTAATTGGTGGTTGAGCAAAGTTTTAGGTCATCCCTACCCCTGCATCTTCTACTGACTGCTCAGGTAAGAGGCAGTTTCCTTTCAGAAGTCAGAGGCTTCTTCTTTCAGAAGGTTGGAATCTGCTGATGTGCATCTCACACCAAGGAGGATTTTGAAGCCCCTGGATTTTGAAGCCTCTGTACCTGACCAGGATATGTGGGCAGAGAGGGCCTGGGAGCTTGGCACAGGAAGTGAGTGCCAGTGATAGGAGGATTCCTTCCAGCACAAAGGGCCAAAGGTAAGTCCGGGTCACATTATTTGTGCTCCCCTGTCATCTGCAGCTCCTGGGTGACCAAAGATTAAAACTGGGGATAAAAACTTGCCAAGATGTTCCTCTACAAGCTGCTGTCAGATTGTAGCATTTCAAGAGCATTCCATACAAAGAAGCCCCAAAGACCCATCCCAGATTGCAGTAGCAGTGATTTAAGGGTGGTTTGATGGGAAGCAGAAGGAGACCATCCCCTAATTCCACATGGGAATCGACTAGTTCCCATGGAAAACAACTGGCCATCCATGGCCTTAAACCTGAATTACAGCCATCATGTCCTGCACAGCTCCCCACACGCAGATTTCAGGTCCCTCTCCTAAAACTGAAGTTTTGCTCTGTGCCTCTGCTGTGGCTGCTGGGCAACTGCAGCAGGACCTCACCTGGCTTTAGGGAAGGCTGCAACCTGCATCCCAAAGAAATCAACTGGCACCATTCCCTCTATTTTCACAGCAGAAGCAGCTCTCTTTAACAAATGAATCCCAAACAGAACAAGCTGTTTGACAATTATCATTTTGAACAAATATTTCCAGCTCCGCGCAAAACACCGTAGCAAAAAAAAGAGCAAACTTTCAACAAACAGAAAATAGATGATTGTTCTGAAATGACAGCTTTCATGCTGTTTATCCCAAAGGATCCTCAGAGCTTATGGAGTATGAAATAAATTTGCCACTGGTTAAAAATGTAAATTCTTTAAATACATAAAACCCTAATGAAAAGGCTTGTAACATTTCCCTTTTCCTGATTCCCACTTTTCTCTTTTTATCTTCCTAGAAGAAGACGTTGATTATAATTACAGTGGAGACTGAAATGTATGCCTGATTTTGTTTTAAAAAAATTTGGGAAGCAAAATGATCTCTTGGTGTGATTGGGTGTGTGTATGTGCTTCTACACATGCATGTGTGGCTGAATGGTGTCATGGCATTAAAAAATGCATAAAAGAACTAATGCACTGAATAAATTTCATATTTAAATGTGCATAATTCGTAGAGAACACAGAGAAGAGAGGCCCTGCCGATGGAGATGAGAGAGAAAAGCTGCTTTGAGATTCCAGCCCCTCTTTAGTGCTTCCAAAATGCACAGGAATGCAAAATGCAGGGGCTGACGCTGCTCTCCTTAGGAAGCAACGAGGACAGAGGGCTCAGAGCCCAGCCTGGCCCTGCTCGTGGGGAGCAGGAGCTGCAGCTCATCCCTGCAGGGACAGCTCCTGTCAGGTCAGAGCATGCTGTAGGTCCCCACTGCCTGGGGACACCAAACTGGGACTCAGAGCTGCAGCAGGGCCCAGTGTTTGCTGGCCGGGGAGGGATTTGGGGTGCCTTTTTCTCTTTTTAGCTCAGATTTCCAGTTTAGCGTTCTGTTCTCTGAAGTGAGCAGCTACAAGTGAAATTAGTAATACTAATAAAAGTGAAATTAAATTAATGCTTTGCCTGAGTGGGAGCTGAGTGAGCAAAGGGCAGTTTGGCCCCCTCTCATGTCAGTCCTCTACACACAGAAACAAGACCAGCTCTCTCCTGTGGCCCCAGAGCACCCACCTGTGCACCAGGTGAGCCCAGCTGTGGTTGGCTGTGTGCTGGGTTGGAGTTAAAAGCACAGGATGATCCTGCAAGCTCAGTTCCACTGCTTCCAGCAAATCCAGGGTGCAGCATACGGCCCTGAGCCCACCAGGAGCGTCCCAGAGGGAGCAGCAGGTGGGATGTGCTGGAATTAGGACACACACCAGGTCAGACAGACAGGTCCAGCAGAGCCATGGCAGAAGTCTGGCGCAATCAGGACAGATCAGACAACAAGTTTGAGATCCTTCCTCCTGTGCTGACACCACTGTGATGGTGAAGTGATAGACTTTCCTCTGCATCCTGAGATTCTGCCTCATCTACCCCAACAGATCACCCTGATCTTTAGAGGTGCAGCTGCTGAAACTCCACTGCATCCATCCCTGGAGCAGAGGAGAGGTGATCTGAGCCCCGATCCCATCACTCCTGCCCACTTGTGGTACAGCTCTGTGAACAGCAGTTCACACCTCACCCTTCCCTGAGGGAAAGAACATACCAGGCTCTCCTTCTCACACTTACTCAGGTCCCACGCTCTTGGAAAGTATCTCAGCAAAGTAGATAGAACAATTATTACTCTATTTTTGATTTTTCTGTTCAGCTCATGGGGCCTGAAGCACTGGTGAGTGCAGTGCTCTGCCCAGGGAACTGCTGTGTGACTGCCCAGAGCTGTGTGACACAGGTGCCATGCACGGGCCTGAGGAACTTGAGGTGCCAGAGTGCTTGGGAAGCACTCCAAGCAGGGGATGGACTGTGCCCAGACCACTGGAGTCGTTTCTGGGAAGAGCTCTGTGTCCTGGGCCCCCTTTGGAAGGGCAGCACTGAGTTCATAGGGATGGAAAGCCAGCACAGAACCTTGACCAGCAGTTCTAGGACCTTCATTCTCGGAGCTCAGCTCTTACCTGTTGCTGTGCAAGGATGGAAGATCAGAAGGAAGCATTTCCTGTGAGCTCCCTGTGCAGTGGCAAAGCTGCAGGAACAGGCAGTGAGCAGGGGGCTCATTTGCAGGGCAGAGGATGTGCCACACTGAACTCTCAGTAAAAACACACAGCCCGTGCTCTTGCTCCCACCCTCTTGGAACTACTCCCAATTCACTCAAACAAAGGCTAATAGTGAGAGAAAATTAGTTATCCTTTTCATTTCATAATTAATGCTTTCTACTATACTCATCAGGAGGTGGCTGTTGTGGAATTTCCCACACTTTGCCTGGCTCTGAGCAGACAGACACTAAATTAGATAAATCACTGTCCTGCTGCTGCGTGGACAGCCCTGCAGTGGTGGTCCAGAGATCTTTATTATGCAAGACTTCAAGTTTTGCTCTGGAGTTCACAACCTGGATCCTTCGCTGTCTCTTTATTTTTCAGTGAAAAGAACCCCCAAAAAACCCCCTGAACAAAAAACAGTGGTTTGTTTATTTTATAGTGAAATGCCTTGCAAACATTTTCTGTCTTTTCTCTAAAGAATGACTGTATTTGCAATCAAACACCAGCATCACAAACAGTGGAAGAAAAATGCACCATCACCTTCCTTGAGTGGTGACAGAGACAGAAGTACGAAAGGAACTCTAACCTTCAAATGGGCTTTAATTCAAATTCAAACTGTGCTTCACATCAAATTTAGACACTCTTCACATTTTACAAGTTCTTTACGAGTGAACTTGGACTTACTTGGTCGTCTAAATTTGCTCTGAGCATGAAGCTCACACTGACTCTGAGACTAATCCTGGCAACTGAACTAAAGCTTCAGTCAGGTCTCACCCAAGGATGGGGCCAGGGAAAACCAAACTGCTTGAAAATGTAAAAGCACAGTCAGGTTTCACTGCTAGGTATGGCTGCATTAATGAGAAAGGAGTTGCGAAAAGTGTGAAGTGGTCGGAACCAAACCAGAACATTTGGTGCCCTCTCCACGTTTTTATGTATACCTTGAACTGGAGATGTTGAAAGGTTTTTTGTTTTTTTCTATAAGTAATTTATTTATGTGAAGAATAAGAAGGAAAGGTTCTTGAGAGGAACAGATATTCCCATTCTCCTACTAATACTATTCTATGGATTGAAATGGGTGGGAAATTGTAATAAAAGATCTATTACAGAGATTAGAGCAATTCCAGAGCTGTGATTTCCAAAGAGCTTGTTCCAGCTTTGACTTTGAGACCACAAAAGGATTCCAGAGTTTCCCCTGATTGGAAGTTTTTAATACCTTTCTTCCATGTCAGTTTTCTTACGTCAAAACATGTCAGTGCAGCTTTTCCCTCCATGAGGAAAGAGATTTAATTCTTATAAATGCAGCATCTTTAACAGGTTGGCTCTTCTCTCCTTGGCTACATATTTTCACAAACCTTACAGGAATTTGGTGCCTTTTTAGCCCTTTATCCCTGTACCTCGTCTCCTTGGACTTTACCGAGTGCAAAGATTGCTGAGGGCACCCTGAGAAAATGAGTGTCCAACCCTCCTAGGGTGCATTTCCTTAGGAGCCCAAGATGAAGATAAATAAGCTCTCAGACATTTTTAGATGAACCCCTGGCTGGGGAGCTCGGTAGCCCATGCTTTCCAGGCCTGCCTCTGAGCTCGGCTGGGAGCCGTGGATGCGGAGTTTCTCAGGCTCTTTCTCCTCTTCCCACATCTCATTGTTTCTGTGCCAAAAGAAAAGAACCGGGGATCTATTTTTATAGTAGGCTGTTCCAGCTAAATACATCCATCATCTTCTGAAGTTATTCTGTGTGGGGGAACCTTCTCTTTTCCTTGCAAACCAGGCTAAATCTTACAAATACCATTTTGCAACTGGGGCAGAGAGCAGCAAATCCGACTCTGTTCACAGAGGGATCCATGGGCTGAGGACAATTGTGTGGATCCTGCACTTGGGTCACAACCATGCCCTGCTCCAGGATGGGGGATGAGCAGCTGGAAAGCTGGGAAAGAGCCCTGGGGGTGCTGGTGACAGTGACTGAACATGAGCCCAGGTGGGCAGGAGGCCAAGGGCCCCTGGGCTGTGCCGTGGTGTGGCAGCGGGAGCAGAGTGGGCATTGTCCCCCTGTGCTAGCACAGCCGAGGTAACACCTCAATTCAGGAGTCTGTTCTGGGGCCCCCGCACAAAGAAGGACCTTGAGGGGCTGGAGCGTGTCCAGGGCAGGGAACGGAGCTGGGAAGGGGCTGGAGCAGCAGGAGCAGCTGAGGGAGCTGGGGAAGGGGCTCAGCCTGGAGCAAAGGAGGCTCAGGGGGGCCCTTCTGGCTCTGCACAAGTCCCTGAAAAGGGGATGTAGGGAAGTGGGGGTCGGTCTCTTCTCTCAGCTAACAAGGGGCAGGAGAAGAAGAAACAGCCTCGAGTTGTACTAGGGAATGTTTAGGTTGGATACTGGGAAAAATTTCTTCACTGGAACAGGCTGCCCAGGGAAGTGGTTGAAGCACCATCCCGGGAAGTGTCCAAAAGATGTGGATGTGGCACTTGTGGTGAACACAGTGGTGCTGGATTAATGACTGGATTTGGTCTTGGAGGTCTTTTCCAACCTTACCAATTCCATGATTCCATTCACCAGCACACCACTGCCAGCTGCACACACACTTCATACCTCACAGGTCTGAAGTTGCCTGACTTGCCCCAGTTCCTATTGTGGATTCACAGAAAAGAGGCAAAGGGAAATTTGCACCCTGCTGCTACTACTTGGAAGTCTCTGCACGATAGATTTGTCCAAGCTATTTCTGTTAAAAGCATCTATAAATAGCCTGCATAATGCCTCAAGAGTGTTATGGAATTATTGGGAGTTTTGCCTGATTAGAAGAAATAAGAAGTAGAATCTCTGAGAAAGGAGCTCAGGATTTTACACAGCAATAAAAAACAGAAATTGAAGGGCTATATACCTATTTGTTTGCTTAAAATTAAGAACCTACTCAAGTGTTTTGCTCAGCTGGAAATGCTTTGCGAAATAATGTTGGTCCTTATTTAACCGATACAAAAATGGCCACAAAATGTCTTATTTCACACTATGTCTGCCTTTCGTCAGAACTTTTTATTGCTATCAAATAATTTATTCAGTGTTCTCACAAAAGACTTGTTTTTTCAGTGTGTTTGGGTTTCACTTTTCTTTTCCTACCCAAGATCCAGAAGCAATTTCTCCGTAGCTGTCTAGAGAAAAAAGGCAATTGTGAGCTAGAGAATAAACTGCTGCATCCTTGGAGCAAAAGATGCATCAAATCCTAGCTCACAGGTCGTGAACACCTCCTGAATGGGCAGAGTGGGGTGTGAACTCCAGGGACAGCTGCTCCTGCTGTGCCATGAAATTAAAGACACAGCTAAACCCCAGTCAGGGCTGGGTTTTGAAGGGCAATGGGATAACAACAGGGAGCATCCCTCCTGTCACAGGTAAATCTGTGTCCTTTGTAGCTAATGCAAGCCAGAATTAATAGCAGCTTAATTGGAAATTGTTTTCATGTTCAGGTCATGCATAAAAACCTAGAATGGTTTGGGTTGGAAGGGACTTTAAAGTTCATCCCATCTCACCCCCTGCCATGGCACGGACACCTTCCACCATCCCAGGTTGCTCCAAGCCCCGTCCAACCTGGCCTTGGACACTTCCAGGGATGGGGCAGCCACAGCTTCTCTGAGCACCTGTGCCAGGGCCTCTCTTCCCTCACAGTGCAGTTTTTCTTCCTAATATTTAACCTAAACCTACTTTCAGTTTGAAATCATTCCCCCTTGTCCTGTCACTACACACTCATGTAAATTTATAAAAAATGCACCAAGGAATGTTCTATATTTTTTCTCAAGTTTTTTGCTCAAGTTAGTTGTGTCCAGCCTTCACAATGCTTTCTTCTGGATTCATTTAAAGATGGATGTGTGCATCTCTCCCCTCTCAGGAAGATCACCACACTTCCTTTAGCAATCCGTGCCTTCACAGTGGGAGTCACAGGTGAGGCAAGAAGGCTCACACAGATCTCAGGCCTCTACACATTCACTGATGGTTTATTTCGTGAACAGACACTTGGGGGGGACTCATATCTTTGAAAACCTCTTAGAGTTTCTTTTTCCCCAGCACAGAGTTAAAGCTCTTTACATTCCTCCCTTTTCAGCTGTGTCTGATCCAATCACCTGAGTGGTTGCAGGACAATTCCAATCTGAGATAAAAGGATTGGATGACTCTCACTCCTTTTCACAAAAGCCCAGTCTTTAATTCCCTTTTGCTGCAAAGTCAGTGCAACAGTAGAAGCTTTTATCACCTGGGGTAGTGAGCTGCTGTTCTGCTTGGAGTCTAAATTGTGTTGGATTTTGGGGAGGTGGCTACCCACAGGAATAACTTCCAGAGACAGTCTTGCATTCATGTACCAGAAACCCAAGAAGTCTCCTCAGCTGGAATGCTTTCTGCTAAACCCCACAGGCTTCCATTAATTCTGTAAAGGGGGGTTCTCAGCAAGAGCTGACCTGAAGCCCTCTGAAGACTCTGAACTGACCCTGTGGCCTTCAAAGGATGTATGATAAGGCTATCAGCCACAGAGGTGTCCTGCAAACATTGAGAGATCCCAGCTCAGCCACTGATGCAGCAGGCTGCCACAACTATCATGGATGGTGTGGGGTTCTAATACGGCCAAAATGTTACAAACTGCAGTTAATTTAAACTAACCAAGGGCATCAATGACATTCAAGAACATTTTTAGATTCACTCAGAGTTTTCTGAGCTGACCCTTGTTTAACCATGGCCCAATGCACATTTTTCTGTATAAATGTGCACACTTTAACGACCCATCAACACAGCAAGTAAGAATTCTCACGTTTTGTCTGACTCGAGGCCAGAGTTCAGGAGCCAAGGGGCAAGTGAGCACCAGGTTCACCTTCCCAGCCTCCACACCTGCCTGCTCTGCCTGGCATCTGGGAAGTGCCTACCGAGAGCACACTCCACAAGCACCAGCCTCCCCGGAACTCAAAACTGTGTCATATTGACGAATGCATAATGCACGTTGTTTCCAGAGCAGTGGGGTTCGGTTTCCTCACTATCAAAGCCTCCGGGAAGGCTGTCCAAGGACATGGTGCAGGAGTCAGCAGTTTCCTCCAGCCAGACAATCCCACTGCTCCCAGTCCCTCGGGAGCTCAGCATCTGTTACCAAGCAACTGGGGAGGAAATTTGGGAGCAGGCACCACCCTCAGCACTCTCTCCTTGCAAACCTGTCACAGACCCAGCCACTCTGTGCAAGTAATCCTTTCCACAAAGGCAGAAGGTTAATGTAAGAAGATTATACATTTCCAGAAATAAAACTACTTCAACACTTCTCTAATCTATAGTTAGGGGATGTTCAGTATATAATTTTCTTTACAACCACTGGATACTTAATGCAACAACTGATCAGCCAAAAGCTGTTTCTAGGTCAGGGACACAGCTTGGGTAAAACATTTAAGTGAATTCCTCTCTTGGCCAGCAGTTCTTGTTCTTGCTGTTGCAGCTCAGATTGAGCATTGTCTGCAGGGGGGATTTTGTCCTCTTTGAGGAACTTCCAGTAATCTCCAGAGCCAAAAGCTATTCCTGTACACACATTATGTTGATCTCCATGTTAGATACTGAGGGATTTAACTGAAGAATTAAATTAATAAACAATTAACTCTGCATCGATCTTCAAAGATAAAAAAGGTTGTTGTGATAGAATGAGAGTGGTTTGGGTTGGAAGGTCCTTAAAGCCCATCCAGTCCCACCCCTGTCAGGGGCAGGGACACCTTCCACTATCCCAGGTTCATCCAAGTCCTGTCCAACCTGGCCTTGGACACTTCCAGGGATGGAGAGCCCACATCCTCTCCCTGAAAGGGTTAAAGATCAGGCAGGATAAGGCTCAGAGAAACCTGGTCTAATGGAAGGTGTCCCTGCCCCAGACAGAAGTTGGATCTTGTGTTAGTTTTTATATTCACCTTTGGTTCTTTGTTGCTACTTTGCTTCATCCTTGGTCTAATGTATCTTGAACTGCATCTTTTTCACCATTCCTAGCAATGATTTAGAATTGCAATTGAAGATGAGACCAACAAATCCATTGCTTTGACTGACTGGTTTGGTTTTCTTGCCATGTTCACTTTGCTTCTTGCCTTTTTCCTCCTGGGAAGAGTCACTGGGGAAGTTAAATCATCCAGGTGGACTTTTTTGATCAGCATATCAGCTATGACTTTGGTTTTATACTTTCTTTCATTCTAGAAAAATCTGTTAATTTTCTTGGCATTTTTAGATGGTGTTTTTGAAGCATTCTTAGCATCCACATAAGCAGAACATTTAAAGAGATAGAAGTTTAATCCTTTTGGACCTGTTACCAGATGATGCTTTGTGGCATAATAACTTCTTTTTAAAATCAAATTGCTTTGTCATCAAAAAGCAACACATTTCCCAGGAGTTCTAGAATTCCTCACACTAACAACTGCTTCCTATGGGATTAACCCTTTGGAACATTCAGGCATTTTATTGATAGGCAGGGCAATTCCCAACCTTTCTTTTCCAGGTAGGACAGCCAGATCTAAGTACTCAATCACTCCTTCCCCTATATCATCATCTTGGGTAGGAAATCTTTATGTTCACTTCCTATGGAGGAAAAAAGGATCACAAAATAAGCAGTGAGAAGCGAGGAGTAGAAAAAACCCTCAAAGCATCTGCTGGACTATTTCATGGATATTAGCAATAGATTTAATTCTCTGAGAGGTTGATAGAAGCAGAAGACTCTGCTTTGACAATAAGGATGTCCAGCCCTGAGATACCAGTGCATTATGAAGTGCATCACATCAGGAGAGCAGCCAATTACACACAAGGAAAATGACTGCAAAGGTTATCATGTTGTGGAGAGAAGAACCAGGGAAACATCCAACCAGCTGCCATGGGTTGATTTTCATTCTGACCTATTGCTATGAAGCTGCTCTGACTAAAACCTGAGGTAAAAATATAGGCTACTAAATCAAGTGTTCTTTTGGCTTCAAAGCAATCAGAATACAAAATTATTTCCTGTTTAACTAATGTATGTAGGTGATCATATTTGCCACTGGCACTTGAAGACTGCTGATGCACAGCTCCCATCATTTTTCCAGCATTTGTGGTCACTGTGTCTGGAATTTACACCTGCCTCCAATTGTGTTTGCCAGCTGCAGCTGAGAGCTGTGGTTCTGTATTTCCTCCAAGCAGATTTTGGGCCCAGGTGCTTTAAGTACTTCTGAGACTCCCCAGCCCAGACTAAACAATGTTTTGCCTTCACAAAAATTGCAAAAAAACCCCCATTTTCAATCCTACTTTAACGTGTGAATTTGAAATGTGTGCTTTGTGTGTTTAGTCTGAGGGAAGAAGTGTCTGTGGTCTAGACTTTAGGTGTAGAAATTCACCTACCCCATTGCAGGGGGTGTTTGTCTTTCCTAGGCTCTGTCCTCTAACTCCATATTTAGGGTCATGATTATCTTTCCTTCTTTCTCCAGCAAAGATTTCTGCAGTTAGGAGATCATGGTTTGCTAAAATAACTTCTTGTGGTTAAAAGTTCACAGAAGATCCAACAAAAGCCTAAATGCCTCCGTGATCCAGGGGGTTTTTGTTTCTATTGTGGTAGCTCCAGATTTAACTTGGGGGTTGCAGTGCAGACTAAAACTAGTTTTATCATCAGTAAAACTGTGCCCAATGTGGGAAGGGCAAATCTCTTTTGGCAGCAACATCTTTAGTGAAGGCCAGTTACTTCGGTCTTCAGAAATTAATCACTTCAATTTTGGAAAAGGAATCTTTCCAATTAAAAAGCAGGTGGTAACAACTGCGGGAAAATGAAAGGAAATGCAGGATTAGGAAGGTTCCTCTGATTCTCCCCGCTGTCACCATGAATCTTGTATAAATTCTTAAAACTTGCATAACATGTAAATGTATTGGGAGGATGATTGTTCACCATCAGTAGTGCTTTGAACCTTCTAAACACCTTACTAACAGTTAATGATTTCTAATGATGGTTTCTGTAGCAATTAAAGTATTGGCTCCTTTTCAAGTACTGAACTGGGATTTTTGCACCTCTTCTCCATGCTGACACACTTTTGGCACAGGGGTAGGTGGCCCAAATACCACATTGGTGGTTCATACACAGAGAATGCTCCTGCTGCAGAGCTCCAATGCATTGATGGAATGAAAGGATTTGTTGCTGCAAGGTGATCAGTGTTAGCTTTTAATCTGAAGTCAATTGCAATTTAAAATCTCAGTGATCTGAAAAAAAAAAAGTCAATACGACAAATTGAAAAGAAATCTTATTTGAGAAGGTCTTTGAAGAGCTGTAAATGCTCCCTCCTATAATTAGATTGGGAGATGAAGTCAGAACCGTACTCTTTGGGATTTGAGGATTATAAGAGAGTAATTGACTGTCGGAATAACTTAGCAAGGGAAGCAAAACACACCCCCCATCCCTGGGGCCTCTGCATCAGCCTCAGCACCTCCCTGAAGCATCACAAGTTGCACAACTTCCTGCAGCAACCCCTGTGGGAAGCACCTGGTCTGTGGTGGGCAGGGGCCACAGGGGTTTTGTGGGAAACTACTGGAATATTTACTGTAAGAAGGGAAGAAACCCCTCAAGTATTGCCAGTGAAAACTGCACATAGCAGCTGCAATTTAGGCACCAACATGAATAAAATGATATTAAACAACTATGGTCAATACCCTGGCCCACACAAGAGAGAACCCAAAATACTTGGGGTCATGAGACAAGTGAGCTTTCGCTGCTCAAATGTCCTTTATCTAAGCAAAATTTATGTGTCATCTTAAAGAAGACTGGCCGAGCATCTTTTGCTGTCTATTTACTATTAACTTACAATTTATCATTATGTACTGTTAATTTTCAGTGATTGGGTGTGCTAAGACATGCAGGTTTCTAACCAGGTCAGCACTCAAGTCAGTGAAAATGGCCTAAAGGAACTGGTGCCAGCAGTAAAAATTAAAGTTACAGGGTGGCATGGGCTTCAGTCAGCAAGCAGAAGTAAACTGAGGATCTAAATTTTACCACAAAGCACAGTCAATCAAGTTTTTGCAGGCTTTGACTTGGGAAGTTTGAGAAGAGGACAAGAGCTGGCTACAATCCTCTTCCCTGTCTCAAGAGAAGCAGCTCTAATTTGAAGTGTTCAATAGAATTCCAACAATGCCAAGTGCTTTTCCAAAAACAATATTTGTGCTCTGCAAGAGCACAGTGTGCTGTCTATTATTGCCAGCCTCTCACTGATAAGAGCTGCAGGAAATCTTTATCTAAACCCACAAATAACTAGGCACTTAGAATGAAAAAAAAAAACATCAAGCAGTCAAAATCTTGCATGGCTTTGAGTTGAGACTTGCTGCACAACCTCACATTTACTGAGCTGTGTCTGCCATCAGTGACAGGACAAAGAGATGTGAGCAAACCACGACAACAAAAGCAGAAGCCAGCCCAAACCTTCTTCCTGTGTCCAGGCTTCTGCTGATATTCAGAGACATTTTAAAAGGGTGATGTATTTTTCCATAGGTGTACATGGCCAGGGCCTAAAAATAGGATATCTCAGCTCCTAATGCCTGTAATTTTCTGCTTTTAACAGGAAATGGGACATCCAAACACAACAGGGCTGTTCTTTGCCAGGTTTGAATGAACTCAGAAGAGTTTCAGTGAGTTCTAGAGGGTACATTCAGACTAGATACAAGAAATAATTTTGGTTTTTTACATGAGGGTGGAGTAAGAGCAGATTGCCCAGAGGTTATAGGTGCTTCATCCCTGGAGACACCCCACACCAGGCTGGATGAGGCTCTGGGCATGGGGTTGGAGCAGGTGGACTTCAGAGCCCCTCCCCACCCAAACCATGACCCCTGTGCACAACAGGCTCCTGCCCTGTGGGACTGACTGGACTCCTGGCATCATAATGCAAATTTAATAATCAAAAATCTCAATCTGCATGAGCTTAAATAGGCACAAGAAATCGACAACCTTTAACCACACCAGGCTGAGGGCAAAATCTGTGGCTTCACCTGCACCCAGGAGAGCGCT
The DNA here is from genome assembly GCA_013400975.1 of Atrichornis clamosus. Taxonomy (NCBI): domain Eukaryota; kingdom Metazoa; phylum Chordata; class Aves; order Passeriformes; family Menuridae; genus Atrichornis; species Atrichornis clamosus. The sequence goes on from WBMZ01014474.1 coordinate 41,887, forward strand.
TACACACACTCCACAATCCACTGCAGATACAGAATCAGACTTAGCCCAGAAACACCATCTCATCATTTTAAGAACTCTGCTAGATTAAACAGGAATATTTCCATGAAATCTCTTAAGCAGATTTTCATGAAGTTACTGGAAACTTTTCACAGAAAGCCTTTCTGGACTACTCACCCTGCAAATTTCTTTTCAGATGTGTTCATCCGGATTTAGGAGAGTTATGAAACTCCACAGAGGAACAAGGACAGGTATAGCCTGCAGGGCCAGCAAATGCATCCCTGGGAGCAGAAAGGAGCCTCCCCTTGGCGGGAGGAAATCTGGGGGGGCTTTGAGATTTCATGTGACAAGCACAGGGCAGACCTGAGGAGACCCAGCTTTGGACAAGCCTCTCCTGTTCCTTCTGCACCACCTGAAGCCTTCAACCAGAGCGTGTCCCACAAACAACCACACCCTGTAAGACATGGTGAGAATGCCAAAACGGTGCAAGGAGTCCATCCCTTTCCTCAGAGGACTTCTAGGAAGGGCTCTCCTTGCTGCTTCAGGCAGGTGGTGGCATCCAGGGCCAAGGGAGCCAGCTGTGGCTTGGAACACTTGCAGCTCAGTGCACCAACAATCAGCCAGTGTAATCAAGCTTCTAATCAGGAAAGTCACCAAAATAGCTTGCAATGCACCACAACTACCTGTTACAAATTAATTTTTATTTTATTTTTAATTCTGTTTTACTCAAGCCTCACTGAGGTGCAGTAAAAGACAGGCAGAACCTTATCATGCCCTAGGAAGGGAATTGCCAAAGCAAGGGCAGGCATTAATACATTTAAGACTAAATGAGGCCAGCATTACTTAGTGAATAAAACATATGGTGTTGAGACAACCAAGAATCCAGTGCAAAAAAGAAAAAAAAAAGCATTCACCGTGTCACTACTGCTGCACAAGAACTCATATTTCCCACTCCACCTCCCCAGCACTTAAGCATTTGAAAGAGCATCAGAGAACCCCCAAAAAGCATCACTGATGTTGGAATCCTTTCAGAGGAGCCGGCCAGCAGCCTTTCATCCCTCCAGGTGAAAGAGCTGGATCTCCCCAGCTGGGGCAGGAGGTGGTACCACATCAAAGCCATGAGCCACAAAGCACATTTCCTCTCTGGCTCACAGCACTGCAACCTGTGGAGCTGCGTCTGTTCTCTGCAGCCTTTCCTCACCACATTCCCTCACAAACCTACATCTGGAGCGGAGCTGAACACACCCAGTCCTCCCAAAGGGGTGTAAATGCTGATTTTGCAGAGACCACCACGCCAACCCCCAGAGCCTCTTTAAGGGGCACCTCAAGGCCTGGAGCTGGCACAATCTCAGCAGTGAGAAATAAAACCTCAGTGGGAATATTTTCAGAGTCCCATCTTTGAAGACAGCCCTCACACATGCAACAGAAAGAGATAAGAGCTGGGGTTTTTTCCTGGGGGGAAGCTCTGTGTGTCTTGCATTTTGCACCAGTGAGTCTTTGGAAAGGTCCAAGGGCTGCATTTTCCTGCCCATTTACATAAATGATAAAGAGGCACACGGGGGAGATGAAGGCCGCTTCCTGACACTTGTTAAAAGGGCTGAGCTATTTATGTGTCACCAGGGAAACATTCATTGATTTCACAGAGATGAGCTGGGTAATGGAATTCAGAGATTTTCCCTTGTAGTCACTGAGCCAACGGCAGGTCATTAGCGGCACAAAAGAACCATCCCTGTGCAGCACCATTCTGTGGAGCTGTCTTACACCACCGATGAAAACCTCACCACGACCTCATTCTGTGTCACCTCTCTCAAAAGAGCCCCAGACTACAATTCCTAGGATGGTCCCTCTGAGATTTGTACTGCTATCAAAATGCACAAGGAACAGCCACACCAGGAAATATCTGCTGCATGCCAAAACTATCTATAGTAGGGCTCAAGTTAAAAGAGAAACTTGTATGACTCAGTCAACTAATTATGTAATTAAAATTTTGTACAGTGCCCTGACACTATTCTATTGTAATACATGGGGAAATGATCCAGCTTGCTACAGTACTTACATTTTTAACAGCACTTTCTGGATTTTCTAGCTATCTGTATCTGGAGTTAGATATATTTAGGAGAAATTGGGAAGTCTACTTAGATTTTAAGCAGCGGCTGCAGCCTCTGTGCAAACATTTCAGCACCTTCTTCTCACCCTGGGACTCAAAGGGTGGTGGAGGAGGCAGGGAGAACGGGTGCAGGCTGTGTGGAAGTGAACGTGGCCAGGGTTTGATCCAGGTTAGCCAGGATGGGAAGGGTGGTAGGATCACAGCAACGGTGTTCAGCAGAGGTCAGGATATCCCTGTGCTCCAAGGATAATTTGAAATGGATTATCCAAGTTATTCTTGCAGGCTTTCACAATGGAGATGCTCCACTGGGGTACCTTATGCTTCTCCACCCCCCAAACACCTTGAAATGATGCCTCTCTCTCCCTCAAGAGCACCCACGCTCCATGTGTAGCCTTTGCTGATTTGTGACTCAAGTTCTCTGTGCAGCAACTTAACCCCATCACTTCTTGCTGGTCCTCAGGAGAGTCCCTTCTGTACAGAGAGATTTCATACATGAAGTTCATAAAGGCAGCGTTCTCGGTCCCTGGGCTAAATTACCTTTTGTCAGGTTACAGCTTCTTGTCAGTCTCTGACAACAGAAACTTGAGCACAGAGTTAGGTTTTACTGACTTTTAGCTTGATTTGAACTCTCAGCTTCCAAGCTTTCCACTGAAACTCTCAAACACGTAAGGACATGGGACAAAAAAATAGAGTTGACATTTGCCTCCCTTCTACACCCAAAACAACCCATGCAGCAAAGTAAGGCTCAAGAAAGAAATCCTGAAACATTCAAGATGATACCAAAACCCAAAATGGAACCTCTGTGTCTTTCACCTGGTATAACTCCTGAGTTATCCATGGGTTCTTCCTGGGACAGACAACAGGGGCACCTCTACATTATTTCACCCCCTTTTTTTCTGAAGAACCCAGAGTTTAACAGGCTGTACTCTGATTTATAATGGAAATGTAAAGATCTGTCCTGCCAAAGTGCTTGAGCTTTGTTAGAGTGACATCCAGTGGCATTTAAAGTTTTCTTACTTGTGGCAGTAAAAAGCAGAGAAATCTCTATTTGTGCACTACCAGCTGTGCAAACATTTTGTTCATGATCAGGTCAATAACCAGGACAGTAGAAGGAAATGCATCAGCTGAACCCTCCAGACTAAAGCAGGACATGGAAATTGATTTTTAAACATGTCTATATAAATTATATGCTAGTGATGAGAAAAGCAGAACACTCCACTCGATTATGGAATTGGTGGAAACTCCTGAAGAGCAGGGATCCAGCACCCACCTCTGGAAGTCCCAGCTCATTGGTTTCAAAGGCACCTTTAAAACATCACCACACCAAAGCCTATTTATGAAATAACCACCCGCTCTGCTGGGAGCTGCAGAATTAAACCTGGGAAAACATTCTCTCTTCTGGCACAGCTTTTTAATCCAGCTGTTCTGACAGGAAGGCATCAGAACCTCAAAATCACACACCTTGCCCCAAGTCCTGCAAAAAGGAGCCTACCCCAATGAATTGTGTAATGGTCAAAAAATCAACAGGGAGACAAAAAACAATTCCAAGGCATCTTTGTCCATCTCCACACAGAACACACTGAAAATAGGACAGGCTCCAGTTTGAGGTAGATGTCACACACAAGAAAGGAGGTGTTGGAGCAACATGGACAAGTTTT
>WBMZ01014475.1:0-114042 GCA_013400975.1 Atrichornis clamosus
CCTCCCTGCCCGGCCGCCCCCGCTGGCCCGCAGGGGGGACGCACTTTCTGGCACGGCGGAAGCTGGAGGGTTAAAAGTCTGCTCCGTTCTGTGGCTTCTTTCCAAAAGGTGTCAGTTAATACCTAAGGTCTCCTTATAGCTCGCTCACTTTAATAGATTTTTCCCATTGAGTTCTCACTTTATAGACTATCATTTCCTTTTCTGCAGGGGAGCTATTTTCTGGGTCACTGATCCAGCCAACTTAAAAGGGATTTCATTGATTAGATTTTATTGGTGGTTACTTCAACCACAATGGCACAAGTTGCTAGTACCTGCTGACGGCTGTGGGTTGTGCTTTGGTACCCTGGCACATCTACAAGTTAAGTTCCTCTCTCCTGCCTCGATTGAGTGCTTGCTAATTACTAGCAACTCCTTTACCCCTTACTATCTCACTTGCTTTTGTCCTTCTGCATTTCAGCACCCCAGGTCATCTGCGTGGCGAAGGGTTACTGACAAAATCTCCTATTTGTTGCAAGTGGTACCTTATTCCCATATCCCAAATATCAAAAGTGAAATTCCCATCATGTCCCGGTGTTTACCTCTGGTCGTTCCTGCAGACACGCAAATACCCACATACCAGCCAGCACCGTGAAAAGAGATGAAGCGAGATCACCACTTTCAAGGCAAAAATGAGTAGAGTGTTTTGAAGCAGGATTTTAAATATTTTTTAAGTGAAAATTGACCTGACTACTTTGAAGGACCCTCCTTTCATGCTCTTGACTTTTAATGTTTCATACTGCTGTCTTTTCCCGTATGAAAGAAAGACTGGGAGATCATGTCTGTTAGAAACACAAATTGGTAATCAAGACAGGCATTTCTTCAAATGCCTTACAAAAAAGATAGAATTCTCTTTTGACTCCTGAACAATGCAGACTCCATGCTCCAAGCTGTTTTCTCAGCATCATATTCTTCATGCTCAAGCTGTGTGATTCTCTTCCAGCCTTCCAGACTTTACCCTAATCCATAACACTTTGCACAGTGATGGCATATGCATCTTTCACTGCCTTTGTTTTAAGGGGTACCAGGTAGAATTTAGGGAGAAATTGCTATGATTTCTGCAGTTAGAACAATGAAGGTGACAAACTATTATAAGAAATCAGTTACTATGATTATGTTTATTATAACCTCCATTGCAAAGGAATTTAACCCAGTACTTCCCCCTTTTTGGTGTAGTCTGCAAGCACTAATTAATTGTGCATCTCCAGTGTCCATGAAATACACAAACACCTTGCCCCTCTGCAGGTGAGAAACTGAGGCACGTAAATTGAGAGCTCACCCAGATCCAGACGGAATTCCTGTTTGTCAGTGCCTGCCCCATTGCTCCTCTCAGTCCCAGGGATTGGTGAGCTGCCTGTGTGCACACATGGTCCTCATCTGTTTTCAGGGATGCTCTCTGTGACACAATAATAGTTCAGTTTTTTGGATTTGTTTCTGAGCTTCATGATGGTGCAGGGAAGAGAAAGCGCCCCAGTGAAAGTACAAGTCTTGCTAAAAAATTAAGCAGAAGAGGTCAAAGTACTTGTGCGTACTGCAAAATCTTTGAGTACCAGCAGGTGAAGAGTTATCTTCACAGATTTTAAGAAACTGACTCTTCAAAGCAATAATGCAAGTGATCTGTAACTTGCTACTTCTAGATTAATTTCCTTTCCTCTAATATAGCTTATTTCCTGGCCAGAAACTACGTGCTTCACTTTGTGCTAAGCAAAGTGCAATGGGCTTATGAGAAAGGATATAATTTTCTTCCAGCTTCTTCCACAAAACATCAGACTAACAGCCCAAGAGACTTTGCAGATTGTTGAGCACCCTCAGAAATGAACAGAACGTCAGTGGCAGGGCTGGTACAAAACTGCCTGGCTCTATTGCCAGTGCCAATGGAGCAACCCCTCTGTTTCTCCCATTTCTAGAACCCAATTCTGAAGCCCTTCTGCTTCCTGCATCACTGTCATGAAGAGCACTAAATGTGATCTCGCAGCACCAGGAAGCTGAAGTACAGAGAAATTCCCTGTCATTCTCTTCATGTCCCTTTACAGGACACAGAGAAAAGGAATTGAGGGTGACAGCCTACTGCTCATTCCCATTTCCCTAGAAGACATGGCCCTTTCTCTGCACTTCATCTCCTGAGCAGAAATCTCTCTATTTGCTCTCACAACTGTCCTGGTATATTACAGCAGTATGAAAATCAATTAACTGCACACTCTTATCACAATAAAGAAGCCACCCAACATTATATAACTCTTTTTAATTGTTTTCTTACATTATAGCATTTTGCTAAACTTATTCTGCCATAATTCACATAATTTAATTTCTCAAAGTGCTAATAAAATAATTGCTTCCTTCCTGCAGACAGAGTGCCCGAACTGCTTTCTCTCATTTAGAACATTATAAAAAGTGGCTGTCATGAATGCTTAAAAGGGGTATTTTATTCACAAAAGCTTATAAAAAATTGTTCTCTCCAGAGTCTGTGTTGTGTCTCAGGCAGCCGGAAAGGTGCAAGAAACATACCCAGACACTTCCTTGCATGCTGGGACTACCTTCACTAAAGAAAGTCACCTAGAGTTGAAAAGCAGGACAAGTCTCATAAGCAAAGTTCTATGGGCTAGTGGAAATCTCTTTCCTATTGCTCTTATACAACAGCATGAAATTAAAACATGAAGTTCAAATCACAAGTAAATAACTCATGCTACCACAGATCCTCTTGCAGAAAGAAACTGAGCAAAAGTAATCTTTGTTTTTCACTTATTTAGGCTTGAGAAAGAGAAGGCATTCCATGCATTTCAAACTTTGGTCAATAACCCATGTCTGCAATTTAGGCTTCCCTATACTTCTGCCAATTATATCCACCTTGTTTCTATGAATATGGACTGATAATGCCAGATCCAGTTTTGGGCCTCACTGGGCACAGCCTTTCTTTCCTTTGCTTTTTGTCTCAAAATGAATTAGGATGGGGACACTTCCAAACTGTGGAAAGGGATCTGGGGATCCTAAGGTATGAGCAACAAAATGAGTGACTAGAGCACTGCTGCAGCCAAGCAAGTCAACAGAAGGCTGGGTTGCTCCAGCAAGGGCATCACCAGCAGAGCTAGAGAAGTCGTCATCCCACTCAGCGCTTGACAGGCCATATCTGGAACACAGTTTTGGTCCCTGCTGTACCAAAAAAAAAAAAAAAAAATGTGGACAGGCTAGAAGGGGCCACACAGACGATCCAAGGCCTGGAAAGCTGCCATATGAGGAAAGGCTGAGAACTGGGTGTTTTAATTCTTGAGGAAAAAAAAGCTTAGTGGAGACCTTATAGCCATGTTCCAGTATCGTCAATAACAGCTACAGCACCCGGAATGCTCAGTGGTGGACACATCAGGAAGTGGATTGCAGAGTAGCCTGCGTATTACCAAGAAAAACTCACATTTTCTGTTTCTGCACAGCACCCCACTGGAGTTATCTACTAAGCTCCATGCTCTTTTCCCAGTCTTGATGATTATGTTGATTTGGAAAATCCTTGTTAGGACTGTGGCCTGAGTCAGACTGGAAGGAAGATCACACATTCTCCAAAGGCAGAGTCTTTGCCCACAGACTCATCAGTTGCATAGGCTCAAAATTCCATAACCTGAACAAGATCAACAGGAGGCTGCTGCAGTGACAGCAGCATGCAGCAAAGCTGGGATTGATAGCTTGCAAGGGCTTGACCTTCCCTCAGACCTTTCATGTCAAAGTGCAGGCCACTATCCCGTGTGCTACAGAAAAGCAGTAGAAACACAGAGAAGGTATTTTCCCCTAGAGAAACAACCAGCGAGAGAATCTGCACATATAATGCCCAGCCTCTTCTTTGCATACTGCCAGTAGCTAGGCTGAGTTGGAACTGCACACAACTGCTTGGTGTTTACAGTGTGAGGGTTTCTGTGCTGTCTTAGGTATTACATCACTTTACCAGGCAAAGATGGCTGGTGACAATAGGCAATTGCTCGACTCAGCACCTTATTCGTGATATTCCTGTCCAAGGAACAGCAGGATAGTGAAGAGCAGCTGGGCTGATTTCATGCCTGATGTTAAGAAACCTGAGCTCTTTGTCCAGCTGTTTCTTTATTATTTTTTTTTTAAAGCCACAGGTCCACTCATGCCCCATTCTGCAGTACAGAGAGGTTTTTTTCAACTTTCATTGTGTCACTTTCTAAGACATTTATCATTTGATCCCATCTGTGTCAGCTTCTATGTCTGAGAGCTTTACATTGCCCTAACCACAGCTGAAACTCAGGGCTGGGTTTTCTCAAACCAGTACAATAGGTGGAAACAGTTAAATCTTAGAGATGGACGCAGGAGGGGGATTAGGCACACAATTCAATTGGTGACTAAAAAAAATAAGTTATAAATCCAGGGAAGAAACACCTCAAGCAGTAAGGATTACAATGTTGGAATAAATCTGTTGCTAATATTTTATAAGCAAGAATCAGCTCTCTGGTTTATATATCACTCCTGAACTCTTCACACACTCCACACCTCGAGGAAAAAAAATTATAGAAGGCAATTAATCACCGAATATTAATTGCTCACATTTGATTAGCCAGCCTTTGAAAACAAAGGTGACATAGAAATAGAAAAAGTCATTGATAGTATTGACAACACATCTCTGTCAGAGTAAAAAAAAAAAATTTAAAACATAGCATTCTCGCCTGGTTAGTACAAACGGCAACCTTGCGATCCCAGTGCACGGTCAGTCACTGTAACTCACAGCCATGCTGTGCCCTCCTCTTCTTTCATTTGCACACACGCCCTGATGGACTGCAGGCATTACTGTAGGATTCCATAGGAATGATGGAATTATTTAGGTCAAAGAGGGTTTGAAATCATCGTCCAACCATACCCCCAGCACTGCTAAGCCCACCACTAACTTGTGTCCCCAGGTCCCACATGCGCATTTAAATCCCTCCCAGGATGGTGTGCCAGGCAGAGTGGGAGCTTCAGACAAAGTTTATCAGAGAAGACTTCCCATCGAGTCATAAGGTGCAGAGAGGACCCCCTGACTTTCTAAACTGCTTCTCAGGGAGGACTCTGCGGGCCACTGGATCAAATAGTCCAAGACTTTGTCAACAGTTTATATCTAAAGGATTATAGACATGTAATTGAACCTTTATACTACTTTTTTCCACAGAATTAAGGGTGGCAAATCAAATATAACAGTATGAAATAAATAATTTATTATGATAATGATTAGACTAAGTGATTTTAATCAGAATTATTTACTACATAGTATGGATAGCTATAACTACTAGTATAATATAGTGCACTATTTTTGATGCAATATTGGAGCAATTACACTAAAGTTAGCCAAAACAATTATGAAGTAGAGATTGATGTTACTCACCCACACCAACAACCGTGGACAAATCTCTTTCGCTCAGTCTCGAGGAGTGAGCTTGAGAGTCATCTCCACTAAAGGGAGGAATTTCTACACACATTCTAAGAAGGAAGGTGTTAGAACACCCTGCTGTCAAAAAAGTGGGACTGGACTTTTGTTACTATGAAAGTCCCTGGGGCACCTGTCAGCTCAGCAGCTTTAGGTAAGTTATCTGTAGGATCACCTGTTGGTTCCTTTATCAGGTACTTTACCAGCTCTGCCACATATGCATCTCAACTATCAGAGTGTTTAACTTTGGGTTTGATGAGTTAGGCTGGTTTCAGCATTATTCAGCGCTAAAGGTAGTGTGAATCCCACCTTTCTCCATTTCCCACTGACAATTTTATGAATAGGGTGAAGTTTGAGTTGTTTTATCCCCACTTCAGACAGAGCATCCTGCTACAGAGGATGACTTCACCATGCCCTGGGCAGCGTGTTCCAATTCTTAACAACCCTTTCAGTGAAGAAATTTTTCCTTATCTCCAATGGAAACCTCTCCTATGCAACATGAGGTCGTTTTCTCTTGGCTTATCACTTCTGCTTGGGAGAAGAGATGAAGCCCCACCTCACTACAACCTCCTTCAGGCACTTGCAGAGAGTGAGAAGGTTCCCCTGACCCTCATTTTCTCCAGGATGAGCCCCTGCAACTCCCTCAGCCGCTCCTTATCTGACTTGTGCTCTAGAGTATCTAGTCCCTCTTCACAGTGACAGAGGAGTGAAAAGACAACTATACAGAGACCTAAGGCTCTTCAGACATCAGCATTCCTGCCAGTTGGATGTGAAATTAGAACATCACAGAGTAAACAAATCTTACAGTTGAAAATCCCATCCAGTCTGGAGTTCAGCGCACAGCCAGAGATTGAAGCCAGATCTCGGTAACAAAGTTTCCATTATCTGTTAACTAGGAAATGTAGCACTAATAACTGAGAGTCAAATTACCATTTTTGCTGTGATACCTATAGGCAAAAGTGCAAAACATGTGTGTGTTGACACTTAGACTTAGTAAAACATTTAAAGTATAGATTGCATAACAATAATCTGACCGGGAGAAACATCCTCTTCCAGTTGTCCAATAAAACTAGATTAAGATTAATAGCCTGAATAGATTGCTACAAATTATATGGAGCAGAAACAATTTTGGTAAAACTGAAAATTCAGATTAAGTCACATGCGTCAGTGATTTTCTCAAAACAGAGTAAGTTGGAATTCCAGTGCTGCATTTAACCATGTCTACAATGCCTGGGGATGTGGGAGCAGTTGCTGGATGTAAACTTCCTGAGAGTTAACGTCATTCTGCTTCCACAGACATGTCAGAACTGTGTGTCAGTCAGGTTTCCTGACACAGCGAGGAGTTGCAGCCTATTAGCAGAAAGATCAAAACATATCTTGACTAGATACTTAAACACCACAGACACTCCTTTCACAGTAAGCAGCGCAGCACAGCGAACTGGTAAGCTATAGAAAAAACATCAAAAACGTACAGTTTCCATCTAGCCTTAGGGATAACTTTCCCATTTTCTTTTTCTCTTGAGTACCTATTTCACTTCCATGAATGGTTATCCTATTATCACCAGATCTTGCCTGTCATTTTTTTTTTTTAGCATAAAGAGGATTAATAAATGTTAAATATCATAAGAGAATTTAAAAGGAGAATTTTGCAACAAAAGAAAAAATAACTGGATGCATTCATATAGTCCAGGAGATGGTACCTGGCATGTGGAAAAGCAAACTCTTTTTTTCAGTGTGCAAATCCCAAGACTAGATTTTTTAAAATTTTTTTTTATGTTCTTGCCCCTTAACATTTTTATACGTAAAACTGATTTTGGTAGCCACGGATTTAGTTATTTTCACTCCATTTGGAGTGAGATTTCTTCCAACTCTTGTTGAAAAACTTCCCCAGGGCGGAACTGAACGTAAAGAGCGTTTGAAAACGACTGCCATGTGCGTGAGAACGGGCAGGCCCGGTCGCGTACCGCGCTGGGAGGGAGTCTGAGCGTGCGGGCTGAGCTCCCCGGGCGCGCACAGCAGGCGCGGGTGGAGCGCCCGTGCAACCGCCCGTGAATGAACTCCGGGAGATTTTTATATTTTTTTTTATGAATGGGAGCTCCGCGCGGAATGCACAGCAGAGTTCTGCGACATGATTGGTCCTCAGGGGTGAAAGCCGCTCCCACTTCCCAGGGGGTGAGGGCCAAGACGAGCAGCGATTGGAGGGCGTGTCCCAACACAGGGCTTCATTCACAAAGTCGGTGAAACAAAGGAGCGGGCGAGCCGGGCTCGTGAGCGAGGGGCCAATGGGCGGCCGGTCCTGCGCCCACGGCGGCCTGAGCGCGCGCACGGGGCGGGACCGCTGCGGGCTCCGCGTGGGCCGGAGCGGCCGGAGCGGCCGGCGCTGAGAGCCGGGCTCGGACCCGACCCGACCCGACCTGAACCGTCACGTCCCGCCGAGCGGGGCCTCTCTCCCGGGGCGGTGCGGGGTCGTCCCGGCCGGAAGCTGGCGGGTTCGGTCCCGCCTCGTATCCCAAGTTTCGGCAGCTGCGACGCGGTTGCCGCCTCTCACGGACAGCGGGAGTGCCGGGGAGCGCCGCCGGTGGCGGTCCTGCCGGGGCCCCGCACCTCGGCCAGCGGGGGCCACCCCTACCGGCCCGGCCCGCCACGACCCTCCCCCTGAACCCGCCCCAGATGCCCGACGAAAGCGGGTAGAGCCCGGGCAGGATGAAGGGGTACCTGGACCAGCAGGTGCCGTTCACTTTCCCGCAGGTGAGTGGCGGCTCCGCCGGGCGGGGATTCCGGGCTGGGGTCCGCTCCGGCCGGGGACTCCGCGCTGATCTGTTCCTCCTGTAGCAGCCCCCGGGCCAGGCGGCTCCCGGTGGCGGAGCTCTGCTGGGCGCTGGAAAGACACCCGGAGAGCCGGGCGTGCTGCCGGCGCAGGACTCGGAAGGTGAGGGGTAACTGGGGGTGGAGGGAAAGCTGGGGATGGTGGAGGCGTCTGGGCAGGGACCGGGTCCTCCCCCTGCGTCTCCGTCCCCACCTCCTTGTTCCGCCGGCATCGCCGTGGCTGGAACCTCCCCAGCGCTCTGTTGAGGATCTTTTCCCTTCTCCTGCAGAGCTCTTCCAGGACTTGAAGCAGCTCCAGGAGACCTGGCTGACTGAAGGTAGGCTCCTTCCCCTAGCTCTGTTTGGGTTTGCTCCTCTTTGAGTTGTTTGTCTTTTGAGGTTTACCCTGCTCCTTTGCTGTGTTTGCCTGACTCCAAACAAAAGTGTTTTTTTCAGACTTGCTAACCTCTGGCTTGTGTAAATGAAGACGCTGAATGACACTATTGTCCTGGGCATTTGCTTATGAATGGAATTTGGCTGCTGGCCCACTTTCCTGGGTACAATTTTCGCTTCAGGCTATTTGTAACTGGTTCGATTTTATGCTAATTCGTTACTTACCTTCGTTGGTTGCCAGAACGTTGATATTTTCTTAAACAATAAAGTATTCTTTTAATTTGGGGAACAAAATGCTTCCCTTTTTTTTTTTTTTTTTTTTAATGTAATACTGTGTAGGGACCTTCCTGGAATTTACGCACCTTTCAGTTTGGTGTCCAGATCGTTTTGCCTCTGAACTTCAAGGAAAACTTCGAATGCCAGGGAGTCACATAATTCTAAGTGAAACTAGTTTTAAACGTGGTAAATTTGCTCTAATTCCAGTACTACAAATTATCCATTTCCTAGAAAATTCAAAACACATCCGCAAAGACAGACTCTTGATAAATTCAGAACTACTTATTGTGATCTAGGTACTTAAAAGTATTTAACAATAACGATATAAAAATAGGCGTGGCATTTTGAGTAGGGTTATTTCCCCTAATTTTACCACAAGTGAAGGACAATCCTAGCAAACAGTTCTTTTTCTAAGCTTTCAAAAAGGTATCTGCCAACCAAGTTTATTAAGGAAAAAATCAAGTGTTTTATGTTCATTTCAAACTGAACTGAAATGAGATGTCATTGATCAGGCAGTGTTTCAGGAGTGTGAGGATTGTAAGGATGCAATAGGAATTACCTGGAGGCTGTTGAAACATGCAGGTAACGTAAATCAGAGCAGGAAAACAGGTATTAATTGCTGGTCTTGTAATAGATCCGCTGAATGTGCACACGTTGGTTTCTTTTAAATCTGAGAAGAACTTGAGCTGCCAATAAGTTTGTCTCAGAACTGATTTCTGGTACACTTTCAATGTTAGATTTTCTCATGTTTGATAATATTTTTAGTTCAGCAATGTAAAGAATTGGTATAGAATCTCTTAAAATATGTTTGCCAGTAGCAGAGTGTTTGTAGCATGAATTTGTAAAGTCCTCTGGGGTGAAAGGAAGATCACACATGGGCTCACAGCACTGTAGAGAAAGAGGTGATCTGCTTTTATCCAGGATTAGTAAATGATAATGCAAACAAAAATGCATGTTTTCAGAATATAGGCAGAGATTTTTAAAATTTTGCATAGCTCATAGCATCTAATCAGAATCCAAGTGAAATCCCTAAGAAGTTCAATACGTGTTTTAATATTCTAGCTTATGATTTTAGATTACATATCAGGGAACTATGTTCTCCATTGCTACTCCCATTTCCAGACTTATAACAAGAAAAATGACCCTCTGAAGCAAAACATCTGTTGTTTTCCTCTATTCACCAGTATGTCAATATCTTTTCCTGAATGGTGAAAAGACTTTTTATTAATGTCTTGTGCGTCTCCATGTTAACATTTGTTCATGAGAAAAAGGCATCAGAACACTTAAGAGTACCTTCCTAAACAATGCAGAAGAAAAAGTGAAAACACGAAATATGTTATTTATTCTTTTCCTCCACCACATTTACTTTAAAAATGTATTTATTTACAGTCCTTGGTGTTACTTTTGAAATAAAAGAGGAACAAACCTAGGAAGGAAGCAAACTGGAAATAGGTCATCAGCTAAAAAAAGGTTATTGAATTTAAACCACATATACATCTGTATATGTGTGTGTATATATGTCACTATATATATTTGTGTGATTTCAGTCATAGGTACATCTCTTTGTTATATTTTAGAATATTTTTAATAGTGTCAGTTAATGCTTGATTTCTCATTTTGAGAGTCAAAGAATAATTCTGCATATAGATAACTCTTAAAAGAAACACGTCTGAAAAATCCTAGGCCTTGTTACTAAAAATCTAAAGTTTTCCTCTGCACTGTTTTTACCAGGATCTGGTAGACTGCACTGGTGTGAAGCTGGCAATTGTAACTGTATGGAACTAATTTCAAGCCAAAACATTTATAAAAGTGCTTTAGCGTTCAGAGACACCAAAAAAAAAAATCTTCCTTGGAGAAAAGTGGCACATGGAGGTACCTCTGATGGCTGCAAGGAGGAGATTCATGTCTCCAGGTGTCTTTCGGCAGAAAATGAGTCCTGGTACTCCAGCTCTAGGAAGCTGTATGGGAAATGGTGAGATCTGTGTCGATGCCTGCAGCCAGAGCCACTGAAACAAGACTGGAGTTGGGCTTTCGATTAATTATTTGTTCTTTCAGATATAGGTGTTGGTTTGGAGAGAACAAGAAAATCTCTGTTTTGCAACTATATAAATTAGATAATGAATATAAAAACTGAAATTTTCTCTTGGCAACTGTCTCTTTAGCCTTCTAGCACAGGACTGTAGCTGCCTGCAAACATCACTGCCCAGCAGTGAAGCTGCATGCTCTCATTCCAGCCTTGCCCTTCATTTCACATCCGTTCTGTGGTCTGTTGCTTTCAGTGTGTAATTCTCTTTCTGACATTGTCAGCGATGCCATGGACAGCCTCAGAGGTGTAGGCTGTGAAGTCCAAACTCAGCTCACACAATGTGATCCCTGTCATTTCTTCTATTTCCATGTTGCTTTTAAAAGATAATTAATAGAATGAATTTTCTAGATTTTTTTTTTTCTCAGTTCTCCACCTTTTACTGTTTATATTTCCAGTTTATTGTCACGCGGGTTGTTTGAAGGAACAGTGATTGCAGAGTGAAAAGTTTGGCTGGTTCCATTCTAATTCACTGCCTGTTAGTGCCATGTTATTCCCTCAGGTTTATTTTTGTCACGTCTTGTCTAGTTTAGCTTCAAGTAACTGAGATTAGTGGGCTTCCATTCTTTATGCCCCTTAACTTTGACTACATTGCCTTTGCTTTAGAGCTGAGAGAATGCAATCTGTTGTCCACCCTGCAACAACAAAAATTGTAGATTTGTCTATGTGCTTGCAGCAGCATTTCTTTCAGCAATAGTGACAGACTTTACAAAATATTAATCTGCAGCAAAAGGGGTGTAAAAGTAATTGTCAGAAATAATACAATATTCTAACACAATATGTGTTATGGGTAAGGTTCTCCCCAAGGTTTCTTCCAGGACACAGACGTATTCATTAATCCCAAAGGGAAACTATCCTTAGTCATTAAAATCATCCCAGCAGACAGCTCAGATCTTTCCTGTGTAGACGTATTTATACCTTACTGTTAATTATACCGTACAAAGTGCCAAAACTAATTCTTCCCTCCCTCTTTTTCTCTCTCCTTTCCTCCCTCCCTCTCTCTTTGGACAGCTCAGGTTCCAGACAGTGATGAGCAATTTGTGCCTGACTTTCATTCAGAAAACTGTAAGTAGCATGGGGACAGTCATATCTCTCGGGGGAAGGGCAAATTCAAATTTTGATGCCTTTCGTATGCTGATATGGCCCCCCCAAGGGCCATTTCCACCACATAAACTGAAATGAAGCACTTTTACAAGTTGCTCTTGTTCACCTCCTTTCCCTGGCCATAGCCCTGCAGCTCAGCTTGGTCTCTGCGTCATATATCTTATTTCTTTCTCTTTTTGACCTAGAACCGAGGAGAGGAATGGTCCCACGTTTCACTCTGAGTGAATTAATGAGTCAGTCGTAATGTATAGCCTGTTCCAGCTATTAGGGTGGAAAGAATTGGCTGCTCCTAACACATCCAGCTTCTTGAAACTTCCATGGAGTTCAATGTACTGGAGAGAGCAATTTTTTTTCCCCCCTGAGACTCAGCTGACCTCTCAGCATTTTTAGATGGGTTGCATACATTGAAAAGGGCTACTGCAGGAAAATGGGTGCACCAGACTTAGAAAGACTCTTTTCTCTTCTGGCCGTTCCGTGGGCCTGGGGTGTTTGCACAAACGCAGGAGTGTCATGCTGGGGATACTGAATCCATCCCGGCTGTGGGGAGACCACTGGGTGAGCACATTCTGCCCTCTCTCAGTCTGGACAGTGCCCAGAGCTGTTTGTGGGCAGGTACCTCTGTACAACTGCAGGACGCAGGCGGGAGCCAGTTGTGCCTGAGGAGAAGTAGGAGCCAGAAACAGCAGAGGGCTCTGGGAACTTATGGATTTCTTTATGTATGTTGGTTCTGTCAAGCTCTTTGGGTACTGGCAAGGTGTAAAGATGGACTTTCCTGGTGTAGGATGAAACCAAAGGCAGCCAAAAGGAGTCAGGGTCTTTTGGGGAGAAGGGGCGAATCCCCTGCTCTTGGGAAAATTAATTTTGGGGAAGGATGTTTGCAACAGAAAATGTCCTCAATATTCTGTGCTACGAGAGAGAGCAGAGCCCTTTTTCTGGCCCTTTTCCTAGTTGCTTAATTCTGAAGGGACACCAAGTCCTTTATGTGAGGGAGAACTGGCTTGAGAATGGCTGGTGCATGTAGGGTTCAGGTCACTCCTGAAATAAACTCAGCAAAAATATGAGGTGTTAATGGATCAGGATGTTACTTCCCATCCTCAGAAGTAATCACAGTGCTGAACATACCAGACCTTGTGAGCAGCATCATGTCAGCTCTTAAAGAGCTGGGAGTAAGCTGGTAATGAAAGACTGGAACTAGCCTTGCTGAAACATTACAGCTTTGATTTGGGGGGCAGATCTTTCCCTAGTTTGAAAAAGTAGCCTAGACTTATGTATCTTTCTGGGGTTACTTTCCTTCCCAAGTGTCAGTGACCTCCTAACAGCAGTAGCAGAGCCCAGAGGCAAAGGTAGAAGATGCTCAGCCCGTCCTTCAGCCAGGACAAGCCTTTCTGAGGAACTAGGAAGCAAGTTTTGTTCCCTGCTGGTTTGAATAAAGCATAAGAAATAAATACCCACATCCTTCTTCCTGATGCTGTAAACTGCAACCCACATTTGTTGTTCACGAAATTCTGACAAGCCCAGAAATATCCCTCCTCATCTGCATCAGACTATTGCCACAGACCAGTGCACTGAAAATTGAAAGAAACCTTTTTAAATTTTTTTTTTTCCCTGGGCTGTCACTGGTGTTTTGGACGAGCAGAGCGGTTCTGAGATTCCTCCAGTCCCACATTCAGGGTTGTTGGACTGTTAGCGTAGAAGAGATTCAACAAAGGGAGACCCGCATTTGGAAATTATACTCCTGGCTACCTAGTGCCAGCCTGGCAGCCTCTCACCCAGGAACTGCAGGGCCCTGCAGAAGGGCCTGGCCTTTATCCTGAGTTCTGAAGTATAAACCTCATAAAATCACAGAGATTAGATGCTTGAAAAGGAGGCTACCAAGAGGACTACAGACTGCAAACTGCAGAACTTCAAGGTATATTACAGCAAAAGTAAGGAGTTGGAAGTCAAACTTCTGTTTTGTACTGTGCTTTAACACTGGTGCAGGTGAGGTCCTTCTGAAATCACTGTCTGTGTGAGGTGGCCATGAGCAAGTTAGCCTGGTGACAGCCTGTAATAGTAAACAATATATATACCAGTATTTTCCCACAGAAAACCTTCAGCTTTTGTAGCTGTGTCTACAAAAACCTTACATTTGTAGTCCTACAGGACAAACTGTACTATCAGGACAGCTCCAATGTGTCATCTTATTGGTGTATTATAATTTAATGCAAATGCTACATGGTAATGCTACTCACAAGACATGCTTCCCAGGTATGGCAAAGGCAGCATTTTGCATGATACAAATCAAAACTTTGCTTTTATGACTTGGAAAATTATGTGCAAGCTACCCCTTGTGATATAGACAATATCTGTCCCAGCCCTGAACAACTTGGGAAATATTCACTCTAAATCCTTTTGAAAGTGCTCTGGATCATCACAGAGTTAACACTACCTCAGATTTGGTCTTTTAAGGTCGATGTATCAGACAAATGCCACTAAACCAAGGGCAGCAGCACTCAGAGATGCAGCACTCAGAATTCAGTAAACAGCTGTGCATGTTGATATCTTGTTTCTTTCAGAGCCACCCCAACAAGGAAAAGGTGGTGGCATCTCCACTGACCTTTTACTGCCTGATGATCATAGCTCTCCATAGAGAAGAAAAGCATCAACTCAATCTTTCCTTTCTCTCCTGCAGTAGCTTTTCACAGTCCTCCTGCTAAGATTAAAAAGGAGCCGCAGAGCCCCTCAGAGCCCACACTGTCCTGCAGCCACAAGCAGCCGCTCCAGCACCACAACAGCCAGCAGTGCCTTTACTCCAGGTAATGTGGCTCACATAGAAGAGAGACAGGAACTGTTCTGCAATCCGGTGCTTCATCTGATAATGGAGTGTATGACAACAGCCTGGCCTGTCTGCCAGGTACAGGCGAGTGGTGGGTCAGCCCCTGGCCCCCAGCCCAGACTGCCCATTGCTGCACTGGGCTTGCCTCTTTTTCCTTCTCCCTAGTGCTGTTCGTCAGCTGTGCTCACACTGAGGAATTGTGACGTGAACCACATGCCTCTCCCCATTGCTTTCCAAAATCTGTCCCACACCACTGTCCACAGCGCCAGGCCCCTGCCTGAGCTATAGCGTGGGTTCTTCAGCACAGACACCTTCCCCAGTTTTCTGCTTGAAGGGTTGTTGCTATTGTGCGTAGCATCAATCAACAATTAGAGGGCAGGGAGTTTATGCTGGGAGTTTTGTGGCCTAGGTGGCTGCACACAAGGACAGCATGTTTGCCTTTGACATGTTGTCCCCAAGTGCTGCCACAAGTCCTTCTTGGAGAACTGTAATGCTCCAATATCTGTTTGACCGTTCCAGTGCCTATGATCAACCCAGACAGTCCCCCAGCCCAGGAATCCTGGTACAGTCACCGCTCCAACAGTTCCCTAGACAGGACAGGAGCTTCCTGACCCCTGTGGGGCCACCCCACTCCACATTCATCTGTGGATACCTCAGTGAAAACAGGTGAGTTACTGCCAGGAGGACGCAGCCACTGGCAAGAAGGATTTCCCTCCTCGGTGATTAAGGGAGGAAGGGCTGCAGCATCCAGATGGAAGTGGTCCGTTTACAGTAAGCACAGGATTCCTTCCTGTGGGACCCACCACTGCTGCCTAGGGTTTGAAGTCCATAACCTTAACCCTGTCAGATTCTGTGAGTGATGGGCTGTGTAGTAGCTGCCCTTGGAAACATCCTTCACAAGGGTGCCTTCCTTGCCCCAGCCATGAGTGAGTTCCTACAGCTGTAGCAACAGGCTGAGGAAGATTTTGTCCCTCCACCAGCCCTGCACCAGGGCTGAAATCAGAGGGCCAAGAAAGCAGCTGACTCATGTCCTCTCCCTTCTTCTAGCTCTGCATATCAGCCACCTGTGGAGATGTGCCGTTCCTTTCTGTCCTCCCAGGGCATGGCCCAGGAAGACCCCATTGCCTACCAGTGCCAGATGTCCAAGCCCTGCCTCCAGTACCCTCACCAGGGCTTCAAACAGGAGCACCACGACCCACAATACGAGGAGGCAAGCCAGGCAGGCAGCAGCCGCCAGTACCCAGCAGCTGTGGTGATCAAACAGGAGCAGGTGGACTATGTGTATGACTCAGGTAGGCAGGATTAGCCCTTTCTGACTGCGTAAACCAGGTGCAGTGGGGTTGAGCAACTCCTCGGTGAACATCCATCATTGGTGATCTCTGAGCTTTGAAGCAGTGCTAGCTCAATTTAAGGAGCATGGGTGGTCTGGGAAACCTGCCTGGATAACTGGCTGTGTAGCAGGAAACTTAAACAGTTCTGTCTGTTCTCTGCATCCAAGATAAGGCTGGGACATTCACCATGTTCTGAGAAAGACTTTCTGGTAGATGGTTGAAAGCTTTAGCAAGATAGGAGGTAGAAGATAATGTTAAATCCATTCAAACTAGATTAAAGAATGCTCTTTTTTTAACCCAAGAGAATAAGTAGCCAATAGGGAGACTCTCAAAATTCATGACTAGCCCACTGACAGCATTGGAAATGAAGGAAAGGTAGTTTCCAGTTTCATGGGGAGTTTTTGTCTTCAGGGGCATGTGTGAACTGGAAGGTTGCAGAAAATAAGTGAGGTCGGCTTTGAAGAAATCATACTGAAAACATTCTGTAAATGGCAGCAGAAAGGAAGGAATCAAATATGTTGGACCTTGTACAGAAAATCTGCCTTGGATCCTTGCAGCAGAAGGGCACCCTAAGCACTGGCAGAGGAAAGGGGCTCTGGGTGGAAGAATTGCACTGCACAGCCCTGTGCCTTTTCCCTGACTGGAAAGAGAAGAATTTCGTTCAAGAAATGGGGGCTAAGATGCAGCTCCCCCAGCCCAGCTGCTGGGCGTCAGCTTCCACTGCTGAGGTCTCTCGCCAGCAGCTGACATTACGCAGAGTTGGTGCCCCGTTCCGGAGCTCACCGTGCCCACGCGAGATCAGCCAGATTTGTTTAGACAAACAGCTCCAAATGCCTACAACTAAAATAGTCTAAAGAGACTTGGGTGGCAAACAGGAAACTGGCTGATTCCAAGGACGGACACAGGCACAGAGTGGGCTCTGGGTGGGCTCAGCTCAGTGCCGGTGTGCTGCTTGGTGTCCCTTGGAGTATCAGCTTCCACCTGCTGCTTTCCATAGAAACAAGACACAGAGAACAGGTATTTCAGGGGATGATAAGAGAAAAAAGTTTATCATGCCAAAAATAGCTTTCTAAATTCCAGATCCACCAGGTCATCCTCTTATTTTTCCACAAGGGATAAATCTTATTTTTCCAGCAGACCTGTCCAAAGACTCACTACCCTGAAATCTTAACACCCTCTTCTAGAGGGAACATTACTTCTGATTTCCTGGTATTTTAATGGACATCTTGAGTTGTTTCCTTTAGCAGATATAAATACATTAAAAAAAAGCTCCTATGAGGGTACAGAACTGTGGTGATACTGATATTACACTTTCACTGTGTTCTTCTGTTCAGACAAGGTTAAAAAATGTGCAAACCCAGAAGAATGCTTTTTGTGAGAATAGTTTATGGTTATAATAACACCCAGTCTGTCAGCTCAGAGTACTCTTCCCTTAGCATCAGCAAAATATCTGCTGAAAGCAATGGCTAGACACAGGAGTATGAGGGAAATGTAAGGTAAATCTTTCCAAGGCTCCCAGTTACAGCTTCCATTTCAGCTGGGGATAGTAAAAAAGTTTGATTCAGAAAACATGAGGTACTGAAGACACAAATTGCAGTGCAGAAGCAGCCCTATAGGCTGCACAGAGAATCATGAAAAGACTTTCTGCTTGTTTTTAACAAAAGCTATTTTTTCTTTTATGTTTTCTCAACTATTTCTGAGAACGCTCCATCATGATATGAAAAAGCCAGGAAGACTTGAGACATCTGGAATTACATTTGTGAGACACAGTCTACAGAAACATTCAGATGCTACTGCTTTCAATTTACAAAATCATAGTACCTCCGGAAACTTACAATGCCTTCTCACCTGGGAAAACTGCAGCAGAGTGTGTAATTATCTTAAACTAAGATGAGGGGGAGACGTTATTTAAA
Organism: Atrichornis clamosus; assembly: GCA_013400975.1. NCBI lineage: Eukaryota > Metazoa > Chordata > Aves > Passeriformes > Menuridae > Atrichornis > Atrichornis clamosus. The sequence continues at coordinate 18,155 of WBMZ01014475.1, forward strand.
TTTAGCCTATTGTCCAAGATTTTGTATGAAGATGTAGAGCAGACTGCCTGGCTATCCTGGCTACTCTGAAGGATGGTGTGTGAGAGTTCCACAAAAACATACTACTGGAATTCATGATAGGGAGGATAATGCATATGAAGTTGTAGTTACCAGTCTGACACAAACCTGTTAGGAGGGCCCTAAGACACTGGTTAGACAGCTGCACTCACCTATCCACCTTTGGAAAGCAAGGTCATTCTACCACCTGTGATTTTTAAGTAAATGAGTTTGTTAATTGTTCTATAGATGTTCCTGACTGTCCTTCCATGTACATAAATGTTGAGAGTTATCCAAGCCATTCAAATACAGAAGATACATTAGGTAAGAAATGCAGTGACAGTCTTCTTTTCCCTGTGCAGAATCTGGTACTACCCTGGCTGTCTATGACTGCTGATGTTGCTTTCTCTTTCAGGCTGCAGCTATGACAAGCAGATGAGGTCCTTTACTGATGATGTCTGTGTTGTTCCAGAAAAATTTGAAGGTCAGAGAAAGAATAGCTTGGAGTTTTGGTGTAAAGATAGGGTTATTTGCTAGCCACTTGACCAGTGTCTACATAGTTCATTACCCTATGTTCTTGCATGTGTGTTAGCTGTGGTTTGTACCCAGCTTTTTGGTATTCCATTTTTTGAGCTTTCTTAGCAGCATATAGGCCTTCTAGCACAAGTAGCTTAATTGTGAGGTTCATCAGAGCTGCTCTTGGAAGAGTTGCTTGTGAATTGGCTGCTCTGTTTTATGTGAACTGAATATTCCAGGTAAACATTTGTGAAATTGTGAAACATTTGTAAAATGTGCTGCTAGTTTGCTTTTTCCCCAATGGTTTTTGCACTGTTATCCTTAGAAACACCTTGTTTGTTCTTCTCAGCAGGAGACATCAAGCAGGAAGCCGGAGGGTACCAGGAAGGACCTCTCTACCAGAGGCGGGGATCTCTGCAGCTCTGGCAATTTCTTGTGGCTCTGTTGGATGATCCGACCAATTCCCATTTCATTGCCTGGACTGGTAGAGGAATGGAGTTCAAGCTCATTGAGCCAGAAGAGGTGAAACCATCGAGGTTCTCTACAGGCACAGGGGAAGCAATCACTGTTTCTGGGGCTGCAAATTCCCAAGTGGCTTTTCCTCTGCCCTGTGAAGCTTCTGCCTACCGGTGGTACTCTCTAGATCCTGCAGCAAGTCATGGTTTCTAGAAGAGGTCAAAACACTTGAGTGACACAAATATCTGGTTTAAGAAAGGCTACTTGTATGTAAGCTTAGAATCTCAGCTATGCAGTGAATCAAATTATCCACTGCCTTCACTTCCCTGGATACTTCACTCTCAAGCTTGCAATGACCTGTGCTGTCTTATAATGCTCCATACTTGAGACTGACATTGAGGTTTGGAGTTTTGAACCCTAACGATTGCAGAAGTTTTCATAACAATCTGGAAGCAGATGTATCCTACTCTAAGTATATCTTTATATCAAAATGACGTTAACTAAAGTGTAATTTCTAATGCTGCCATGTTCCAAAAAACCCAGTGATACCTGACAGTGTCTGGGAGATGCGTCTGTAATATCTGTTCATCTCTTGTTCCAATTAGAGCTGCATTTAGCACTGTTCTTGCTACATACCATTGTTTATGGGCACTTTCAATGCAGATGAGTTGTCTTGGTGGGTTGACAACAGATTCCTGAGTCTCGTGAACAAAGCTGAAAATCATGTATGAGTAGGAAGGCACAAGTATCTTCCAGTGTGTTCCCTCACACTTGGTCTCCTGGTAAACATGGGACCCTTGAAGATTAAGTGCAACATAGGATAAAGCAGCTCTTTAGCATCCTCAAGCTTTCAGAGTACTGGAGAGTGAGAAGTGGTGACAGCAAATGAGTTCTGTAGTGGCAAGGAGAATTTCTCTGTGATACAGAGTACATCAGTTTGAGTTCTACTCATGTAAAAAAGCTGCTAAATTATAGATGAGTCTATTATTTAAATGTTTGTTTGTGTCGTGGTACCTTTCCTTAAAAGAGAACCAGGTAGGTAATGTTCTTTCTCTTGGGTTGGGTTCACAGACATTCCTACAGTTTGATGCTTTGTCCCGCAGGTGGCCAGGCTGTGGGGGATCCAGAAGAACCGTCCAGCTATGAACTATGACAAGCTGAGCCGATCACTTCGCTACTATTACGAGAAAGGCATCATGCAGAAGGTCAGTTTGCAAAGCAGGAGAAAACTTCATGCTTTAGGTGATGCTTCTCTTGTTTGAGACAGGAAGTCCTACAGGTACAGAATGTCCTTGAGCTAGCCAGGAATCCTGAACTTGCTCTCCCCAAAACTTCTCTTTGCAGTAGTTAGATGGGGAAGTTGTGAAGGAGTTGAATGTAGGCAACGTATGAGAAATAAAATGAAGGGGGAATTGGGATTTCTTTCTTTTTCTGTATGTCTCTGCAGTCAGGAGAGTTGGAATTTATTCACCTTCAAGGAGATATAATCAGTCTAGACTTCCTCTTGTGAGAGGAAGGTGCCTGGGGCTTGGTCCTATGTGGTAGGGATGGTCTGTGCCAGACCCAGGGCACTGGAGAGATAATTGGGAGTGTAACTCTCACAATACAGACTGTTCAGGGACTGCTGCTGCTGCTGTTGTTACCTGGACAAAGAGTCAGTTGGCAGCATCCCAGTTCCCAGGAGCTGTTCCAGGGGAGATCAGAGCAGCAGAGAAGCAGAAGAGAAGAAGGAGAAGTTTACAATTCCGACACGTCTCAGAGGAGGCAGGTGTTTTTGCAAGCCTTCCCTGCTGCTGGGGAGCACGGCCTCGCACTGCCCCTGGGCCTGCAGCACTCACCTCACTCCATCTCGTCCCTGCAGGTGGCTGGGGAGCGCTACGTGTACAAGTTTGTGTGTGAGCCTGAAGCCTTGTTCTCGATGGCCTTCCCCGACAACCAGCGGCCAGCACTGAAGGCAGAACTTGACAGGCAGATCAGTGAGGAGGACACAGTGCCTCTTTCTCACCTGGATGAGAACGGCTCGTACGTGCCAGACTTTGGGAGCTTCCCTCCACAGCTTTACCGCAAGGGCTACACATACTAGCGTCGCTAGGAGCACACTGTACCATATGTGGTTGTGTACAGAAGGAGATGGCTGGTTATATTCAATTGGTTTCAGCATTTTTTCAGACCAGCGCTAAACCCTGAATACCTGCTTTGGTCAGGACAAGTGTTCAGGTACACATGTGGATAATCACCTCACAGCAAACAGGGCTCTTGTGTGTTTGTGATGAAACCCTCCTAAATACGTCAGGATGGGACATATTCTCAGCCGTGCAGACATCTTCCGAGCAGCAGAGCTACAGCTTCAGCAGCATATCAGGTACTTGGTGTCTCCAGCTGTATCAAACGTGCCTGTCACAGTCCCTCTTGTTGGAAAGGGAGGGGATGCTGTCCCACTGTGCTTTTTTTTTCATATATGAAAATGCTACAATGCTGCTGCTGACTTCATTCCTCCAGTACATGAACTAAACCTCTGTACAACCTGCCAGACCTCTGAAAGGCCGGTCTAGCCTTCTTCCCAGGATGGCTGCAGGACAACGGTCACTGATCTTATGCCTTCCTTGGGGAATACTTGTTGTTTTGTATGTGCATGCTCCTTGCTCATGCCAGGATTTTCTGGTATTTAGGCATTCTGAGCAGGGTAATTGGAGGCAGTGGCCATGATTAGAGCAGTCCTGGAGTACATGGCACAAAACCATTTAGGGGAACTACAGAGGTGCTGGATTGCATTGTTCTGGGGCACAGGGCAAAGCCAATGCCATGTTCAGGTAGAGGGATCGGGGAAAGCAGCAAGGCCTGAGACAGCCAGTGTAGTGTTGTGGCTTTTCCAAACTGAAAAACTTTTTCAAAAAACATCCTCAGGATCTTTGAAGAGCTGCCAGGCTCTTGAGTGTGCCCATCCTGGGCTTGGCTAGAAAACCATCTAAGGCAAGAAAAGAACCTGGTGGAGGTGTGATATAAAAATGCTATATAAAGTAACCTAAACCATACATAGATCTTAATATAGGAATTCAGATTTAAACTCCACAGCTGTTTGCATGTTTGAGGGAAATTCTGGTGTGTTGAAAAGGCAGCTCACTCTGCAGTCCACTGCAGCATATGCAACTCAACTAAACTGGAAGTTCAGTTCCACAATAGTGAACATCTATAATGGGCACCACATCCTCATTAAGAGGTGTTTAGTTTTCTAATTAGCAGCTCCACCATGTTCCCAGTTAAAGAAGGAGCAGTACAGTGTACCCAGACAGAAAAAACCTGTTTCCTACTGCTTCAGATTGATGTTTCAGCTGCTGAATACAGAGCATTGCCAATCCTGCCAGCATGGTAGCCTGTAGAGAAGATACTGTAAATTGATTGAAAGCCTGATTTCCCCTTGATGACTCTCCCCTGCATGGCTAATGCCAACCTTCCCAGCCTTGACTCTGAGCTCGAGAGCCATGAAAGGCAGCATTCCCTGCCTGAGGAGAGGCCAGATGCTCAGGGCAGTCTGCTCTGCTGATGCCTTTGTGGGCCCTGTGCAGAGACTTGGTGTTCTGACAGGTCCTGGCCTCCTGCCTTGTCCTGCACTCACCCAGCCAGCACAGTTCCTGTGGTGTCCCAGAAGTGAGCGTGAAGGGGAACCCTTCCTTTGGTAGAAGCTGCCTTTACTATTTATGAGCATAAAAATACTATAATTAATAAATTGGTCTATGTCTTTGGCCAGTGCAACTTCATTGAGCCTGACTGGTCTTCCTTTACCTTCTGAGCTTGTTTTGCACATCTCCTTGGCACCAGCTCACAGCTTTGGGTAGCTGAGCCAGAGGGCTCAGGGATGCATGTTTACTTCTGAATCTCAGTGGAATTCAAGAAATCACAGAATCACAGAATTAACTAGGCTGGAAAAGACCTCTGAGATCAGAGTCCAACCTCTGACCTGCCACCTCCTCATCAACTGAACCATGTCACTGAGTGCCACATCCAGTCTGGTTTTGAACACATCCAGGGACGGTGACTCCACCACCTCCCTGGGCAGACGATTCCAGTGCCCAATCACTCTTTTCAGTGAAGAATTTTTTTCTGATGTCTAATCTAAACTTCCCCTGGTGCAGCTTGAGGCTGTGNGAGCTTGAGGCTGTGTCCTCTTGTTCTGTCAGTGGTTGCCTGGGAGAAGAGACCGACCCCCACCTGGCTACAGCCTCCTGCCAGGGAGTTGTAGAGAGTGATGAGGTCTCCTCTGGGCCTCCTTTCTTCCAGGCTAAACAAGCCCAGCTCCCTCAACCGTTCCTCACAGGGCTTGTGTTCCAGGCCCTTCACCAGCCTTGTTGCCCTCCTCTGGACACGTTCCAGCATCTCAAGGTCCTTCTTAAACTGGGGGGCCAGAACTGGACACAGCACTCGAGGTGCGGCCTCGCCAGTGCCGAGTACAGGGGACGAATGACTTCCCTTGTCCTGCTGGCCACACTGTTCCTGATACAGGCCAGGATGCCCTTGGCCTTCTTGGCCACCTAATCACAGTGCTGGCTCATGTTCAGTCAGCGGTCAACCAGGACCCCCAGGTCCCTTCCTGCCTGGCCACTGCCCAGCCACTCTGTCCCCAGCCTATAGCACTGTAGAGGGTTGTTGTGGCCAAAGTGCAGGACTTGGCACTTGGACTTGTTAAACTTCATGTTGTTGGACTCAGCCCATCTATCCAGCCTGTCCAGGTCCCTTTGCAGAGCCCTTCTACCCTCCAGCAGATCAACTCATGCTCCCAGCTTGGTGTCATCTGCAAACTTACTCAATCCCCTCCTCCAGATCATCAATGAAGATGTTAAGCAGGACTGGGCCCAGCACTGATCCCCGGGGACACCACTGGTGACTGGCTGCCAGCTGGATGTGGCACCGTTCACCACCACTCTCTGTGCTTGGCCCTCCAGCCAGTTCTTAACCCAGCAAAGAGTGCCCCTCTCCAAGCCCTGGGCTGCAGCTTTTCCAGGAGGATGCTGTGGGAGACGGTGTCAAAGGCTTTGCTGAAGTCCAAGCAGACAACATCCACAGCCTTCCCCACGTGCACCAGGCGGGTCACCTGGTCGATGAACACTTTACTCCCTTGACGTCCAACCAGGTCTGAAATATCACAGCAAAATACACAACCTCCAGCTGCACCTGGTGTCAGGGTAACATCGTCCATGCTTACAGTACACTGGCCACTGAGCCAAGCTCCACAGTTTTAATTAGCTCTTCGCTGAATTTCAGCTCTGTCTAATGCTCCCAGGTGCTTGCTGGGAAAGTCAGTGTGTGCCACCCCTGAGCTGGGAGCAGGGCCGGGGCAGTGCAGGGCCTGCAGCGAGGAGTGTGGCACCCTGGCCTCAGCACAGAGCCAAGCACCCTGCCAGGACACAGCCACCCCTGTGGGCCTCGGGCAAGGCTGCAGTGAGCAGCTACCCAGAGGTACACGATCCCTTCCACACCGTGCCTTCCTCAAGACAGTCCACTACCTCCCTCAAAGGCAAGTATTTAGGCCTTCTGGAGGCTGCACCCTGTGGCAATGCTGTTTCTAATGAATAAGACTAGCAGCTTGCTTTCTTTGATATCTCAATCTGCAGGATTACCAAGGATTTTACATTTATCCAGTATTCTTTGGGTTACCCCTCTGCCCAACAAATCTTCCTTCCAGAACAGGAGTTCAGGGAGCTAGTTCACACCATTTGGATGAAATTTTAGCTCCACATTTCATTCAGGTTTCTCAAGTCAGGGCAAGAGATCAATAACCATAGAACAGTTCTAGGAATCAGCAAGATCATGTTCTTGTCATTGAGGGGCAGTGACTTCTAAGGGTAGAGATTTATAATAACCAGAGAGTTGGGAGTGAATAAATACACTCTGCACTTCCAGTTCAGCTAGACTGAGAGGCAGCTGATATGGGAGTAAGAGTCATAAATTTCTCCTGCTGGTCCTGAAAATGACCAGGAACTTCTATGAGAGAGATAAACAGCTCCCACACAAGTCTATAAAATACTCCCATGGAAGCTTCCATAAATCAGAGACTAAGGAAGAACTTGTGCTTATTCCTAAGCACCACACCTACATGCCTTTTAAATCCCTCCAGGGATGGTGACTCCACTAGTGCCCTGGGTATCCTGTGCCAATGCCTGACAACCCTTTCAATGAAGAATTTTTTCCTAATATCCAGTCAAAATCTCCTCTGGGCACAACTTCAGGCCATTTCCTTTTGTCCTATCACTAGCTGCCTGGGAGAAGAGGCCAACCCCCACCTGACTAACCTCTTGTCAGGTAGTTGTAGAGAGTGAGAAGGCCACTCCTGAGCCCCTCCAGCTGCTCCTCAGCAGACTTGTGCTCCAGGATCCTTCCGTGAGAGACTGAAACCGTTAATGGCTCAACCACTGCTGAAATCACGGAAAGGCTTTGCCCATTGTAGCAAACTTTGCAAAAAAGCAACTGCAACGAAGCCCACCCCCCTCCCCGCAATATGCCTCCTGACAGGAACTTGAGATAAAGATGGCACAATTGTCCAATTATCTCAGGTCAAAGGAGAAGTAAACAAGGCTGGGGGAGAAGAATGTCAACAAGAAAAGCCAAACACAGCAGCTGTGCTGAAAATCAGCTCTGAATGGGTTAGGTGGTGGCGGGGAAGGCCATAGCCCACAGACTCATTTGCTGAGGCCAGGTTTGCACATCCTTCCCCGCTAGGCGAAGTGGGAGGAGAGGTTTTGAGTGCATGACTGTGAAATGCCTGGTACATACGGCTGAACACCCATCCCCAGAGGCTACAAGCCAGGTAAGAAGCAGACCCTGTGGCGAGTCCTCCCTTACACAAACCGGCTCAGTTGTAAAACTACCCCCGGCCCCAGAAGGTCACATTCTCACGGGGCACTCACATGAGAGGCAGCTGCCATGTCTTAAAAGGGATCATAAACCATCAAAGACCCCCGAAGCGCCCTGGACTCATTTCCAAAGCCTTCCAGCAGAGGACTGCATGGCATCTGGAAGTGTTGCAACAGATCCAGAGAGTTGTTGCAAGAGTGTAAAACTGCCTCCCTGCCAGGGAGGTGCTTAGGAGTTCCCATAAAAAGAGGATCAAGGGGATGCCACTGGATCCACGGGGGTGAGGAATATCTTTCTACTTAATCTCTCTCTGTCACTCTCATTCTCTCACTTCCCACTTCTCTATTTCCTATTTCTTTCTATCTCTCTTTACCTCATATTTACTGACAAATAAAATCCATACTACTGACTTCAGCAATGGTCTCATTTGCATCCTAATTTGGGTAGAAGCACCTCTCTAATAATTGGATCATAACACCTTCCCCAGCTTCACTGCCCATCTCTGGATAGCCTTCAGCATCTCAATGTCCTTTTTGTAGTGAAGGCCCAGAACTGGACACAGGATTTGAGATGTGGCCTCACCAGTGCCCAGCACAGGGCCACACGATTTCTGGTGTAGCTGTAAACTCCTTAAGGCTTTGCTGTGCCTGCTTCCTTCAGAAACAGCAGCTGCATAGACACGTCACCGTGCATTCCAGTCTGCTTAGGAGGTTAATAACCATTCTTCTGGCCCTTAGGGAACTATGGACATTATCAAGTCAGAAAAGAAGTAGAAAGGTGTCTCAGGAGAGCTTATAAGCTGAAAGAGCTTGTGGCACCTCAGTTCTTGCTGAGCTGCAGCTTTATGGCACCTGTTTCCATTTCCTTAAATTAGCTCCAAGCATGTCTTGGAGGCACTACCATTTTGCTTTGACTCTGTGAGTCCAAACTTACAAACTTTGTAATTCTCTTTAACTTTATAAAGATGTAACATTGGGGAAAGCGCAGGACATTTAACAATATCCCTGTTCACCTTTGTACAGATGGAGATTTCCAATATAGCTACTTTTCAGTGTGAAACATTCTTCAAATTCAGTGTGTAAGACAACCAGTCAACCAAATTCTCCTCACTTCAACAATAATTTTAGCAAATGTCCCAGTTTTGGGAAAAAAAATTAGGTTTCTGCATCTATGGAGTCAAATAAGTTTCAACTGTTAGGAACAAAAAAAATACTTTACATATACCTTTGGCATGACACAGCACACATGGGGCAGTCAACTTCTTTTTAAACAAGAAACTGTTATGCAGTTTTTACAGACATTTTAGCTGTAAGAACACATTCTACTAAAAAAACCATCAATTGTGATGTCACCGAACATTCTAATTGAAAATAAGACATGTCACATTGTACAGAAGATCTAAACATCTGTAACCACTTATGTTCTCAGACAGAACCATGCTGCAGAGGGGATGTGGTAGTTACTGGTTGATAAACGAGCCTTCAGCACCCAGGAGATAGGGATGAAGGGCAAGACTTGCAGTCTGACCTGTGCCATTGTCCAAATATAACTGACATTCTAGCTAGGTTTCAAGGGATTCTTCCTGCCTTATCCCAAAGCCAGAGATACTAAATCTCTCACCACAGATGGCTTAAATAAAAGACAAATAGTTATACTGAATGGGAAAACGCATAAAAGGAAAAATAGAGAACAAGCAGCTCCCAAAGAGCAGCCACTGTCCAAGAGCGTAAGTAGAAACAAATCCCTTTTAGCAGGGTAAAGACACAAACTATTCCAGCCTCTATTTGTTCTGGTCACTCAGAATAGAGTCAGGTTGGTGAACAACCAGTTTTAAATCACTATTTTTTTGCTGTTTTTTTTAGCGCAGTACCCAGACTTCCGAGTCTTAGGTTTTGTCTCTTAGAAAGGTAAAGACTAAAGTGCTCCAAGACCCACTTCTGAGAGGCTGCCGGGGCCTGTAGAGCTGCAGCACATCTGTGCCACAGCTGGGGTGCCCCTCGGGCTTCTGCTCTGCTAAGGCTGACTACCTGTTCGTTGTGCAGGTGAGCTTCATGAGAATGTCCTGTCTGTCAGGACACGGGCAACAGTGCAAAAGCCGCAGTCCCACAAGTATGAAACCAGCCAGAGTCCCGGAGGGAGCTAAGCTCATCGCCGCCGGAACGCACGCGATATCCTCCAGGCATTGGGTTCCTCGTAGCGGTTGTACAGGGGCTCCAGCCGCTGCTGCTTCTTCTGCTTGCTCAGCTTGGTCGGATCAGAAACCTTGAAGAAAGCTGGTGCAAATTCCACCAGCCAGCGAGGATCGATAGTTGTCACTTCACGCATGTATTCCTTGGTGGTCAGCACCAGTTCATGGTACACCACCCTGCAAAAAGGGACAGCAATTCTGGAAATCAGTTTTTCCAAACAAGAAGCAGCAAGGTAAGAGCTAGAGTAGGTAAGCTTGCTCCGTTATCTCCTTCAGCATAAGGCTCCTTTTAAGCTCAGCTGCAGGCTCCAAAAGAACCATGCAGAAGAGCTATCCCTATTTTCCCCCTCCTACTTCACAACTACTCTTCAGCACAGAACTACTTCATTCCATTTAAAACAATCCTCTCTCCCTCTTCAGCACTCAGTGTTTTAAACTCTCTTCCACAATACAGAAACACACAATTGCAAGCTTCAGGCCTTGCCTTGGCTTCAAAAGTCAGTCTCATCTCTAAGTCAGGCACTAAGTTTAGCAGCAGAAAGAGCCAAAAGTAGACTTGAAACTTTTCCCACTCTGCTCATTGCGAAGAAATCATCAGCCTCTGCTCAGATCTGTGTTCCACAAACAGTGCACACCACAACTTTCTCTGTTACAAAGTCTGAAGAGAAAAAGAAAATTCCATGCTACTGCCTTCCTTACCATTCTGGCTGCCTGTTGAAGAGAGCACTGGATGGGTGGATATAGACTACTTGTTGGTCAATGAGTGTCCGATAACCTTCCTGGGGATCCTTCTTTGCTGCATTTCGGAAGAAGCCACTACAAATGGCCTTCTGGACCCGAACCGTTGCCTTCCCACAGGATACCACATCCAGCTTATGCCTGCCAGACAAGAGTTAAAGAGAAAAAGGTTACAGCTCTCCAGATTTGGATGCAGCTACCAACATCGGTTTAGCAAATTTTCTTTAGCTATTACCATGTAAGAACAATAAGAAACAAAGTCATGTACTTGTCCTCCTTGACATGCTCACCTGTCCATAATGCCCAACATCTGCTTGCGAATGTCCTGTGCCCGGCGTAAGGACCTGGCCTGGATAAAATTTTCGTAGCACCAGGGATTTGAAAACTTATTATTCTTCCAGGAATTGTACACAGCCAGCAGGGTGAGGTGGTCACCTTCTGTTTGATGGAACTTGGCCTTCTTTTGATCAGCAAGCGCTTGTTTATCCTGACACATAAAACACACATCAATCAGATAAGTACATTGTAGAGGAAATTCCTGTGCAACATGAACAACACAGGCTCCTTGTCACTCGTACCATGACATTTTAAATCTACCATGAAATAGATGATACAAGATTAAGGCAACACAAAATGTTGAGTGGTGAGTGACTAAGGACCAAGTGATGAGACTATAAAGGTCACTGGAACTGCTCTAAGTCAAGAATACGCCTGTTTGAAAGGCAAGCCTAGAACTGTTCTTGTCAAAGAAATTTCATGTAGGTGCTCCAGAAGACTCTCCTGTGGATGACAAGAACCTGACCATAAAAAATGAAGAACTTTTTTTTACTGAAACGTTTTATTCAATTTCAGTCCCTAATGTTGAAAGAACACATCAAAGTAAAGGTCTCATACTGCAGGAAACATATGCACACACTGAACTAGCTAGTATTTTACTGCTGTAGAAATAACTTCAGTTGCTCATCAAGAAATGTGCTGAAGCAGTACATTTGAGCCTGATGACCCACACACCTCTCCCCACCTCTCCCATCTGCAAATAAAACATTAATCAAATACTGCACCTCCATAGATCAAAACTGAAGTTAACAGACTACACTGCAGAAGTAATGGATCCAAAAGGAACCTGATCCCACCACAGCAGTCTGCTGCTTACTGACTTAAAAGAAAGCAAAATGGGACAGCGGTGCCATGAAGAAATACTTTCTGTGTATCTGAAAATGAAAAGGCAGTCTGAACTCCAGGGCTGGGACTGACTTGGTTTAGGCTGTATGTGTTTATTGGGAAATGCAAGAGAGATTGTAAGACTTTTCACTTCCACCTTCCCGTCTGCAAAGAAACTACCAACACCACAGCTACAGGCCCTTAAACCAGAAGGTACATCAGAGAGGTAATGCACAAGCAAATGGTCTGACCACGTTACACGTTTCTTTTGGCAAATACGCTCACTCTAACCCCTGAGGCAGTCACACCAAACCCATCCAGACTGTAACACTGCTGCCTCTCTGCTCAGCTCCTCACCTTTGGCCTGTAGAACACATTCTGCACAGACAGCATGGACACTATCGTCAACATTTCCTCGCTGCATCCCAGATGTACAGACATGATCAACATCTTACACAGCATAGGCTCCAAGGGGAATTCTGCCATCTGCAAGAAACATGTATCAGGGCTTTCCTTAACGTCTTGGAAAAATCTTGAATCCTCTCAGTGCAAAAGAATGCAATGCCCTTTCTTGTCTACATACTTTCCAAAGAGGTATGCTTAACCCAGAAAAACTTTACTCAACATGAAGCAAATGATTTGTCTGTATTCACCACCATAAGAATATCCCAATACATACAAGAAATGTTTAGACATTAATAAATGCAAACTTACGAATAAGGAGAAACACTAGTTGCTCTTTAAAAAGTAGAAGGTACATAACTGTGGCAAATGGAAAGCTACCAATAAAACACAAGAAAATAATACCAAAAGAGAACCTACAATGCTAGGCAAGGCCTGATACGACTACTCTCATGTCATCCCCTAAATAAAGGTAATCCAGGCAGTGCTAAGAAGTATTTTGCTTTGCCTACCCTGCGCCCAAGTCGAGTGAGCAGTCCCTCATCATCTAGAGCTCCCAGGGTGTAGAGCTGCTCCATAGCAGTTATGAGAGTTTCCATGGGGGGAGCATCCATAAAGTCAAAGGACAGCAAATCGTTGATGCCCATAGCCTGAACAGAGGGATTGGAGAAAATCCGAGTTAAAACACTGAGAAGGAAGACAACAAACTCCAGCAAGAGATGTTAACACCGAACATTGAGGCACTACAAAATTTTAAGCAACCATATCCTCATGTCCTTATCGTGACTGTAAGTGCAGTCACACATACACAGCTGCCTTCCTGCACTTGAAATAATGCACACCAGCCCATGGCATTCATGTGCTACTCAGCTTTCTGGTCTGTTACTGTGGTACTGTTTCACACACCTCTCAAGCAAGATTATTCAGTTGAGGAGAAACATCGGCTAAATGCTGCTTTTGAGGACTTCCTGCTTTATAATCCAGTGTGGCCTGACAGCTCCACTGGATTTTGAGGACTTCCTGCTTTATAATCCAGTGTGGCCTGACAGCTCCACTGGACATTAAATATGTTCCCAGAAAGGGGAATTGCAGTGGCTTTTCCAGCTGCTACTGGGTTAATCCAGTTCACAGACTTCCAGAGGGATGGTACACACTTAGAGATGCTCAAGTCTGCAGATATAAACCCACTCTAAAACTGTGTGTCTCATCTGTTAACAACATAAATGTACCCTACATAGGAAATATGACTGCTCTTGAGATTTCTGTTTCTCCTACCTCCTGCAACTAACTGTTCTGTGCAGCTGAAACTTGTAATTTAGGTGGATATACAACAGAACAATCCTCAACAGGAAAACACAGGAGCAAGCCCAGTGCGTGAGAATAGCTTTTGTTGAAGTCTCCCTTCCAAAATACCTCTGTTTACTAGAAGGATCTGAAATTACAGCAGTACTTCCTGAGACTCAAAGGCAGAGACTCATTTGTTGAAACACTCATCATACTGGCTTGCTACAAGCTGATGAAATACCTACCTTCAGGGAGAGTACTGTACTGGCCAAATTTGTTCTCTGGATTTCAGGCACATTGGTGGTTAGCATTTCATCTCGGTATGCACGTTCTGTATATAACCTGTAGCATTTTCCTGGGCCCGTTCTCCCAGCCCTTCCTGCACGCTGCTTTGCTTGAGCCTAAACGTAACAAGGCATCTCAGTTAACAGGTGCAAACCAGCACAGGTGAAAACAAGTCAAATAAAATGATTATTCACAATTTTACTTGTATTAATAGACAGATTTTCAATACAACACAGGAAAGTATGTATTCCTTAGGCACAGCCTCAAGGAACCTCAGGGAGCTATCAAAAAACATGGTTTTATCATTGCCTCATTTTGCTCACATGTGCTTGGATGCCACATTGGCAAGATACACAGCACCTAAAGGGAGAGCCAAAGACAGAATATCTACCTGTGAAATTGGTGTCACCACCAGCTGGTCAATTCCGGTCTTGGAGTTATAAACTTTCTGCTTCACAAAGCCAGGATCGACTACATAATATATTCCATCAATAGTCAAAGATGTCTCTGCAATGTTAGTGGCAATGACAACCTGCAAACCACAGTTTCAGTCAGCACCAGTTCTGTGTTAGGTTGCCAAGCCAACCACACCACTCAACTTCATCTATTGGTATAATATGAGCAATTTGTTATAAATGCAACCACTACGACTTAATGTTGAAAGGAGAAGCGTGTTTACAGAGAACAGAAGGAAGTGATATCTACAAAGATGGACAGCTTTTAAGTATCTACCTTTATTTCAAGTTTGGGCAAAAAGGGAAAACAGCATGATAAAATCCACAATTAAAAGCAAGAGGAAGTTTGTAAGCAGAGTGCACGGACTTCCGTACCTATCACTCAAACATGGCCCATATTTAGAGAAGAAACTTCCTGAGAATGTATCTCTAGCTATTCACTAGCTGCTTGGTAGGAAATCTACCTCCATCCAACAGGAACTGCATTTAGATCTTAGATTTTTAAATTATAACATTAATATCCTTTAAAGACAGCATTAAATAACACACCAAGATCATTCCACACAGAGCTTTGCTACACCACATGTTTTTATACGTGTTTTCAAAGGCTTAGATAACTCAATATGTATACAAGCAAAAATATGCTCTAAGATGCTCTATCATAATTTCTCAAAAAACGATACCATTTTAGCAGTGTAATATACCCCACAAATAAAATGTATCAGCAGAAGACGAAGGTGCCCATAGATGAAATTACCTTTCTGCTTCCTGGTGGGGCTGGGTCAAAGATCCTCGTTTGCATTTCACTGGGCAAAGCTGAATATACTGGTAGGATAATTAACTCTGGAACATCAGGTCCTAGAGATTTCATTCTTTCATAGAGGATTTCACAGGCAGTGTCAATCTCTTCCTGACCAGTTAGAAAGACCAAAATATCACCTACACAGGAAGTAAATTAAAACATTCACAGAATTAATTCTGTTTAGTACAACTCCTGCATTACCATATTTCCATTTCTCACCTTTTCAGTTTAAAGACAAAAGTATCCCCAACTTTTGCTAGCCCCTGGGCAACAACTCAGCCAGAGGCAACATACTTCAGTCTTTCACTAAACTTTTCAGCACTTTAGTTACTGTATTTGCAAACAAGAAATAGTGCTGACAGCATTTTACTCACATTACTAACATGATCCATGACTCATAGAAAGACCTTGCTCACAGGTCCTTAAATCACCAATAACACAAGACCATTCCCCACTCACCTGGTGGCTCAGTTAAGTGGATCTGCATTACTGTAATCAGACTGGCATCCAAATAATCTGTCTCTGGCTCTTTTGTGTACAGAATTTCTACAGGGTATGTTCTGCCAGGAATTGTGAAGATTGGTGCTTCATAGAAATACTGAGAGAATTTCACAGCATCCAGTGTTGCTGACGTCACTATCAACTTCATATCCTGCCGTTTCTGCACTGTCTGTAGTAGGACAAAGTTCTCAAGTCATTTATTGTCTTTGGAACTCTTAACATACAGCACTTGACTAAAGTCAGAGAAATACAACCAGTAAGATGAGGTTTCTTCATCTCTGAGTAGAGGGGCAGCTCATTCCAGTACCCAGAATTTCAGCAAACTGACCACTGAGGTCCCATTTCAAACCTCTCGTAGCAACATTATCCCAAGAAAGCCTTCAGCAGAGAAGGACAAGCAAAGCAAGAACACTCCTCTGCCCATCCACCATTATGAGCATCCAGGATGGTCAACTCTCATTATTTCTGCTGCATTCTGCTTGCTCTGCCTTCACACAGAGACTCATTTTACCACGATTCAGACCACAAACCCTTACGAGCATTTGCTTTGCTTCAGAAGAGACTCTTGAAGCACATGTATGAACCTCACCTTTGTCTGTGCTCTCCTACCCATAGAGAGGACACTGAAGCAGTAAAAATCCAATGCTACATTACCTTCTTTAGGAGCCCAAAGAGCACATCTGTATGTATGGTCCTCTCATGGGCTTCATCCAGCATGATAATGGCATACTGGGTCAGATCCGGATCTATCAAGCACTCCCTCAGTAACATACCATCTGTCATGTATTTGATGACAGTTTCAGGGCTAGTGCAGTCTTCAAATCGAATGGTGTAGCCAACCTAGAAAGAAGAGTTGCACAGAAACAGAAGTTACACAATTAAGTTATTAGCCTCATTAACTACCAGTTTGATTATTCCACAAACTCATTTTACAGCCTACAAGGGAACAGACACACACACAAAAGAAAACTAGCTAGCTCCAGTACTCATTTTTCCTACTTTTCCTCATGCTTATTTTGACATGTTCTTCAACATGGAAATTCACCTCTTGTCCCAAGCAGCAACCAAATTCTTCTGACACCCTCTTCGCAACAGACATTGCAGCCACTCTGCGAGGCTGAGTACATCCAATCTTTCCTCTTGAGGTATACCCCGCCTCAGCCAGGTATTGCGTAATCTGTGTTGTCTTCCCAGATCCTGTCTCTCCAATAACAATCAGAATCTGGTTGTCATGCACAGCCTAGAAAAGGTCAGAATATGTACATTTGTCAATTTTTTTTTAAAAACCAAACCAAAACAAACAAAATCAGCATGGCTTATCTAGGACTAGATTGAGCGCCTATTGCTCTTGCTTCAGTTGACCCAGACCAAAAATCATGTAAATATTTTTACTGATCAAGTCAACAACCTGTTGTTTAACTGTTCAGCTGACTTGTCCCTTGGCCACATGATCCTACTATCAATTTTGATTTATATCAGTATCTGGAACTTTATTTGTAATACTTTAAAATACATATCGTGAACTAAAATTCTGCACTTAAAATTACCAGCTGGTATTCACCTATCAAAAACCTAAACCAAGAATATATATTTTAAATTACAGCTTGTTCAAACCAGAATGCCTTTTCAAAAGTCTTACTTGTATCAGCTGCTCCTTCAGTCTGAAGATTGGGAGACTCTCTCTCTGTTCAATGATGGAAAGCTGGGTCTTCTTACCATAAGAAGCTTTGTTACCACCAAATGCATGTTTCTTCCACTCTGGGATATCATTTGGCATCATCCCAATACCTCGCATGTTTGCAGCTATTTGTCTTCCGTCCACTAGAATAGAAACAATTTCACCATTACATCTAGATTCACACACCACAGACCCTAGTGTTCCTGCACCAACTGCTCCGTCATCCAGGCCTTCTATTCTTGTGTGTTTAAATGTTTTTTAAGTTCATACATGTATACTCCCACTAATACAGGATATACCTCTACCCTTCCCTTGACATACCTATTTCCATTTCAGTGGAAAAGCATTTCTTCTTTGATTCACTTTTAACGTGTGGCAGACAAACACAGTATCAAGACATTGCTCCTGGGTTGCTCAACTATCACAAAAAAGGCACAGGCTACCTTTGCTCAGACATACCATCAGGGAGAGGATCCACCCAGTGCGTGTTGAGGCCCATG
The DNA here is from genome assembly GCA_013400975.1 of Atrichornis clamosus. Classification (NCBI taxonomy): domain Eukaryota; kingdom Metazoa; phylum Chordata; class Aves; order Passeriformes; family Menuridae; genus Atrichornis; species Atrichornis clamosus. The sequence goes on from WBMZ01014475.1 coordinate 36,003, forward strand.
GGGATAGAATCCATCTCTGCTTCTCTCTGGGCTTGTTTAAGTTCTCGCCTCTCTTTAGCTAAAGCACTTTGCATCATTGCAGCCTGGGACAAGGAACCATCTGGATTCTGGAAAGCAAGAAAAAAATATTTCAAGCACTACCATTCCTTCGACTTCAATTATCTCTCTGTTGTTACTTGTCCTTTAGAAGCATCTTCTGAAGATGCTTTTAAAACTGTTACATTTTGTCTATTAGCTTTCTAGGATATTTCCATTAGGCTAGCCTCATGAACTTCCATGCTCATGACTAATACATGGAGCATCCTTACACTGTCCAGCCAGAAGGATTATGGGCACAACCAATGAAAAGTATTTCTCTATTACCTTCTACTTTGAAAAGATAAGAAAAAGCAAAACCAAAAAAGTATGTTCTAACACACTTATGCGAAATGGCATTTCAGTTTGAGTATTCCACTTGTCACCAGCTAAGTTAGAACCCAGCTTTATTCAGAAGGAGCTTCGGTTCAGTGTTGATGTTTTACAGGGCTCTCAGTTATGTGCAGGTGGGAAACTGGTTGTTAAATTCTCAAATATTTCTTTAATTAAATCAAGTGCACTCGTTTTAGCCCTGGAAATCTCTTACCTTTACTATTTTAATGGGACTCATATCCATGCTCTGTTTAGTGTGACCTCGAAGAAATGGTGGCTCTTCTTCAACTAGCTCAATCTCAAGATCCTCATCTAAAATCCACAAGTGATAATTGTCACAGAAAAGTTAAACATCCTTTGGGTACATAAAAGTGCCTCTTCAAATAACACTTCCCGTGTGTTCTTGATTATGAGGTACATTAAGAGTTTTAAAAGTGAAAACACTGCAAATAAAAATGCACAGACAGGGCACATCCAAATGACACTAATAATATGGCCAGAGCAAGCCTGGTTCCAAATGTACAAGATGACAGCAAATTGTGAGATGCTTTATAGTCACTTATATCATCAATCTCTTTCTCAATCAAAACACATCCAGAAAGACAAGGAATTTATAACAATAAGACTACTAGGAAATACTACCTTCTTCATCATCAACTTTAGGAAGAATCCCAGTCTCCTCATCAAAGTCAGGAAACTCTTCCTTGGAAAGCACATTAGCTGCAATCATCTGGGAATAGAATGAATACAATATGAATACGTCCCCATGAACAAACAAAACTCATGCCTATGACTCAGTTCTATGTCTTGACACACCTTTCCCCAGGTCATCCAACCTCTGACCAAACAGTCCTTTTGTTATTCCAAATAGCACCAAAATAGTCCCAAATCACAAGACAGCAATTCAGAGTCAAGGAGTAAGTTACACAATCAATTAATCCAAGAGCTGCATTCTAGTTCATGAAACTTCCTGGCAACTTTACCGACTGACATTCTATTTCCCTGAATGTAACACACACCTGTTTTATTTCCCACTTCTCCGGGTCTGAAATTCGGGTGAGGCGTTTCCGTTCAAGGCTGTCGTCCTCCACCTCTGGGGCATTCACCAGGGAGAGGTGACTGGGTCTGTCCGGGTTTCTCATGGAGGTTTCTTCATTGGTTTCTCCAACCAGGTTTCTTCTACGGTTTGGGTTTAAGTCTTCCCCAGTGTCTTGATCAACATCCTACATAAGATTGATTAATCAATTAGCTCTACACTTCTGCACTTCTCCTTATTTGTTAACTCTAGTGCTTTCTAATGCCAATAGTCCATTCACAGAAAGTGCTGTTTTGTAGGCTTTTTTATTTTTTCATCTGGCACTGAACGATAAGTACGTCCCCAGGTGTGGAACACTCTACTCTGTCTTGGCAATAGTAGTGATTTAACTTAAAATGAAAAGCTTCTCTCCTACTGAACAAGAAACACAAACAGCAACAGCTTGAGGTTTACCTTGCCTCTTCACTATCATGTCAAGCCAAAAACTTGTTAGGAATGTTACATCAAAACTAAGAACATAGAGGAAGTGAGTAAAAAGTAATAGGACACTTAAATACAGAACAGTAACTCAGTTTTTAACTCCCACTTGAATGGTTATGTATTAGTTTCCATCAAATAAAATAAAAAATAGCAAAAAGATGCATAATTTTTAAAATGTTGGCACCTCTGTACCTTCATGCTCAGGCTGGTTTTTGATCCAGTAAAGGATAACACTTTGACTTTCACTCTTTGTCCTTTGCTTACAACATCAGCAACATTGGCAACCCGTCCTTCTCTTCGCAGCTCTGAAATGTGGACCAAGCCCTCCCAACGCTTCCTGGGGGTGAAACAGAAGAGCATGAGATGTTGCATATTATTACTCTGACAGTACTTCAAATCACTCAGAATCTACATTAAAATATTTTGCTGTCAACCAATTGTTTGTGTATGTTCACAAACTGGTTTTTGCAACAAGAATGTCATCATTCTCTGCTGTCAAATTCATTTTTCTACTACAGTCCTTCATTTTGGCATCAAAGTTCAGCATACCTTCTGGCAGCCTCAGAACATCTTTAAGGTACTAGCAGAAAAGAGAAATCAGATTAAATAGTACCAGATCTATTGTGAACATCAGAAGGTACCTTAGTCCTTCCAGCTGCACAAAGCATCCAAACTGCATTATACTCGTGACTTTGCCGTTGTAAATGTCTCCGATTGAAGGCTCCTCAGCTGGGGGACGGTCTATGTGCTTATCTCTCCATCTCTCATGGCTCCTCTCCACGTACTTTTCTCGATCCTTACGGTCCTTACTGGGACTCCGACTTCTACTTCTTGACCAGTATCTAGATTTTCCCCTGTTCTTATTCCAAGTCCTGGAATGAGATCTGGAGCGAGATCTGTGCCTTCGCTTCCTGTCCCTGCTATGACTTCGGCTCCTCTTCCTTTTCTTCGCCCTAACAAACAAACCAAATTCATCTTTACAGTGAATTTCCACCTCAGAATACAGTGAGCAGGCAATGCCAGCAGACAAGACCATTCCCCCTGACACACCAGACACCTACCGATGGTCGCTGCCCCTTTGCTTGCCCTGCCTGTCTGCACTAGGCATCAGAGCTTCTAGTTCTTTCAGGGCATCAGCTGCCACTTTCACATCATCTTCATCCAGCATATTCTGCAAGAACAGAAAACTGTTCTGTGAAAGGGCTGATAAAAAGCCTATCACAGAGAATTAATCTACAGAATGATTATCATACCCGTATCTATTTAGAAATAATGCAAGATAAAAAGAGATCAGACCAATATGTGATATAGAAAAAGAGTAATAAAGCTCTCTCCCTATTTGGCCATGATATTGAGACAATTCTGCTTTTATACAAAAGAGAGCTTCATCTCAACACCTCAAATTATTACAGAAATACAAAATGCAAATTCCTCATAGCATCTGAATATCCAAAATTTTTAACTACTTTGTAACCCATCGTTACTTTGAACATTATGTAAGGAAGATCCGGCTACAAATTTCATGTCACAAGAGTCTCATCTTCCAGATAGTCTGCAAAACAGTATCAAAAGGCAATTGCTAAGATCTACTCTTTGTAACAATGTCTAGTAACACCAGCCTTCTACCTCTTTCACACTTCAATTCTCATAGTTCACTTTTATGCATACATTAGATGGAGAAAAAAGGTTGAAACTAACTGGAAAAAAAAAAGAAAAAGAGAAGTTTTCATATAGTCACAAAAGAAATCTGAAATGACCACCTTACCCTGATGTTGGGATTGTCTGGCCTGCAAAGGGCTGGATACAATTCCCTCAACTTTTCTTTCTCTGATTTGGGTTTGACAACTGACTCTGATTTTGAGATTAAAAAAAAAAAAAGAAAGAAAAAAAGTAATGAAACACAAAACTTAGACGTGCTAGAACAATTCATTCTTGATTTTTCTATAATTGAATATAAAGTTTAGTTTTCATCAGAATGCAAAGGTTGATACAACTTTTACAGAGATTCAATTCAAGGAGTATTGCCCCATGTTACCATCCTACACATAAAATTCTGATTATTAGTGAATATGTGAAAGACTGAATACTCTGAGCAGTATACTCAGAATAACAACAGCACGATGCATGGTGCAACAATAGGATTTGCCTTACAAGACTAAACCAGTAAATTGCATCAGTCTCACCAAACACTGAGCCACTAGCTCCACGTACCTTTGCTCGTAGATGGTTTTGGTGGAGGTCGCATCGTCTGTATGAGACGTAGCAAGTTACTAATAAGGGAATCCTGAAAAAATTAATAAAATACTTCAAGAGATCACTGCAACAATGTTTTTCATTATTAGAATGCACAAGTGAGGGTTCATTTACAGGACAAAAAAAGCCCAGTTCTGAATATGCAGGATGATTTTTAGAAAGTATCACTGGACTCTGTGTACATCCTAAAAAGGTGTAAGTTGAACCTGAAAATAATTATGATAATTACATCTAAACGACTTTTCTGTTTGATGCTTTTATCACCCATTTAATCCAACTACAGTTATTTCTGAGGAACCAATAAACACAGCATATAAGCATCATAAGAAGACTTATGACCATATCTGCCTTCATTAGAAGTTGTTTCTTCTATATTTTATATGCTCAACATGACAATAAGCAGTTCAAGTCCTCAGGAAAACGCTTTTCAAAGACTACAAAATAGAAGGGAGAGGGAGGCTTGGCTTGATAAGACAGGAATATCAGAAGCTAATTAGTGAATAGTTTTCCAGTTGAAGAAAACCAATAATCACTCCTCACAACTCTCTCTTTAAAACAGAAAGCTCTACAAAATATACCATAACAAGGAGAACACATAAATAACGTTCAACTCTCACTTACAGTGAACTCAGCACCATTCTTCAGAAGAATTGCTTTAAATGTGTCAAACGTGGTATTTTTCTCGGCAAGGTTTATCACAAACTCGGCTGTGAGAAAAAAGCATAAAGTAAATAAAAACAAACAATTAAAAGGCAGTAAAAGGGCTGCACACGCGGACAGAAGCTGCTCTGGCAGCGCGGGGACCAGCCAGGCCCCTGCGCCTGCCGCACAGGTGCGGGGCCGCGGGCCCCAGAGTACTTCCCCTCAGCTCTCTCCCTGGGAGCCCAGACCGAAGCATTTCCTCAGGCTCAAGACAAGTCTTTTTGGAAGAAAAAAAAAGGGTTTTAACGTCGGAATTCGAAAAGCACCTTCGCAAAACGCGTCCAGCTCGACAGCAATGGCCCTCTCCAAGCTGCCGTCTGGCCGCGAACGCGATACAAACCGGCCGCCGTGGCCGAGAGTGCTCCGGAGGTGCCCACAGGCCGCGCGCGCCGCGCTTACCCAGGTCCTTGTCGTTGATGCCCAGGTGGTTGTCGAGCTCGGTGCAGACCTTGGAGACCAGCGACAGGTACTCGAGCTTGGCGAGCTCTTCGGCCGCCGCCAGCTCCGCCATGGCCGCCCCGACTGCATCCGGGTCGCGGCGGAAGCGACGCCGTGACGCGCCGAGCGAGGAGGCGCCGCCGGGGCGGGGACACGGCCGAGACACCCAGGCGGGACGTGCACAGCCCCGCCGGGAGCGGGCAAGGGGACAGGGCACGGGAGGGCTTTGTTGGGCAGATGGGTTTAATAGGGTGCCAGCCTGGCCGAACCGGCGGGGGCAGGGCCGCGGTCGTGTGAAGGCGTTCCTTAACGCAGTCGGAAAGGTGCTCTCCCGCTCCAGCAAAGGACGAGGAGCTGAGGGTACCTCGACTGCTGTGTTCGGGGGCCACGTACTGGGTACAGAGTAGAACGGCGCGGAGAAGCTCACCGCAGAGCCCTTACGGTAGCAGAAGTCTCAGCGCGGGCCCAGCTCCTGCCCCCGGGCCCCACCTGCTCACCCCCTGCCCGCCGTGGGCACGGCCGAACCCCTGGCCGAAGTCGCTGAGGCCATGTGCTCCCGGCAGTGGCAAGGGGGGCCAGGGCAGGGGAACGAGCTGGGATGCCCACCGCCCGTGCTGGTTCAGAGCCTGCAAGAAGAGCAGGAGTAGGAACCTCATCCCAAACCCCCCCCCCACACTCATTGTGAAGTGCTCATCTGAAATAAGATACAGAGGTCACATCTGCTCTATAGAATATATTATAAATTATACCATGCATCCATTAACAAAATATACAAAGCCAACAGAAATATATCTTAAGCCTGAGCATACAGCATCTAAACTCTAGTAAAAAGTAACCTAAAGAGAACAGCATCTCACACTTGACATTTCAATCTGCAATGAAGTGTTCCTCCTCAAATGTTTTAGTTTTGTTAATTTATAGAACACATTAACATTCCAAGTATGAAGGTACACACAGCGAACATGGGTCTTGCTGCGCCTGACAGATCCAAGCAGATAACCACACTATGCTTCAAAGTGTCATCAGCTTCTGCATTTCACCCCGTCCTTCCCTCCTCCTCCTCGTTCTAGAGTTGGCATTAGTAAAAAAGATACTCAAAACAACACATCGAAGTTAAGGTGGAGAAAGTTACAGAAGGATCTTTAACTGGTCCACAGCACACAGTTGTACTGGTGTACAGAGAGATGGGAAACATTGCAAAATACTTCTACTGTATTTCAAAATAAACATTTAAGAGTATATTTTCCACAATCTATAAAAATAGGTTTAAAACAAAAGCAGTATGATACATTTGTTTTCTTGAACTATTTCCATGGTATCCCTTCTCTATAGGTATGAAGTTTTTTAAAAATTACTACTGATAACTTGGTCAGTCACAATACTGACACCACTTCAGCTACACTGTGACAAAACAGGCCACTAGTTTGAAGCAGGAGGAATATAACATGTTTTATAAGCAATGGTTATTACTGTAACAAGGAAAAATGTTTACTTGAAAGTAAGAACGTAGCCAACACTGTCACCAGCCGAGAGATTGAGGAGTTGTCTACGGCTACCCCACTGCACAGCAGTGTCTTCATGCTCATTTCTCGTGATTCTTCAGAATCAAATCTCTCAGCATATTTAGAAGGGAATTCTTAGATTTCCAAATTAAATATGGGCATCTAAAACAAAATCTTGTAAGAAAAATGAATTCTACGGATGTGGCTATGGAAACACAGGAGCAGCTACAAGCATCAGAGGGGACTGACCGTACACTTCAAAGTGCTTAAGTTAATGCATTTTTCAAACTCTAATGTAAAGTTATGTGATCCCTGCTTCAAGCACTCTTTCCATTCCTAAACATTGCCAAAATCTGTACTCCAATTCAGGTCTGGGTCTCTACGCATTCTTGAATTCTCCTATGTGGTATTAACAGAATGAGATGTTTGTACTATAGCGAAAAAACTATAATGGTCAAATTTTTGCTATTTTTACAAAGAGCCTGTAAAGATTCCTAGAAAGGCCTTTCCTGCCCTTACACTCCATTTTTAACAAAGTATTTTATGTAAGTTATACTTTTACTGTAAGCGATTCGGTTTGCACTGTCATTACTAGAGCTGGTCCAATTGCTGGTGGTAATTCTCCTGCTTTGTGCTGCTAAACAAGCAACAACTTTACTGCTATTCACCAGTTTAACTGCAGTTATATTTTCAGACTTTTCAAAAGTTGTTTCATTATTCAAGACAGCTTTCTTCCATGAGTAACTTCTTTTTCTTAAAATAATTTGTAAGGTAATTCTGTCACAATACTATGACACACTGGAAAACCAATGACTAAATCATCAGGAGAAACAACCTGCTAGTTTTGGGCATCTCTTGTAAGTTAGGACTACATTTTGCAGCAGCATTTTACACTGGTTCCTATTCCAAAGGTAGTTAAGTCAACAAAAAATTTCCATCTTCCTGAAAAAAATCTTTACACAAAATAAAATGGGAAGTTCTCATCTGGGTGCAATAGCTCTACACAATTCCCTGATAAAAGGATTTGATCTGAAATTAGAGATTTAAAGATTACTCATTTAACTATGAGGTCCAAATAATAACTGAAATTCTGGTGTTCAGTTCAAGAGATGCCATGACGAGGGTTGTTTGGCATTTCCATGAGGGGAAAAAAAACCCTAAAAAAACCCTAAAATACTCAAAGAAAAGCCAAAGTGTTAAGTCACACCTGGAACCAGAAAGCAGCTGAGGAGCAGCATGCTACTGTTGCAGTGTTTAATTACAGTTAGCTCAATGAAGACTATTCCTCTCTCCAACAGGCAGGTTCAGCATCTATTGCTGTACCAGTCACCATTACTGATCTGAAGCAATTCAGTTACCACTTGAATTATATTATTGTTGTGTTTCTTCAGCAGCCGCAGGTTTAACTGCCTGTCACAGAATCCCATCTCACACAAACTGGACAGCAAAGTGGCAGTCTGCTCTTCTGTAGCTGCAGGCTGAAGAAAACAAAAGATAGTAAAATAAACTAGAAGTAATTTAGCTTTTGCCATTTGAACCAGCGGCCCTGCATTATACTGGAATCAAACTGAGGCACAGAGGCCCTTTTGCCCTCAATCCAGCCATTTATATTCCCTTTCACTGCTCACAGAAGTGAGTTACTACTCTCACATGATGCTACAAGAGACATGCTTCCATCCCTATAGCATGGATTTCCCAGTCTGCTGAGAGCAGCATACCTCAAAGGGATGCCATCAAGCTTAACATTTTACTGTCACATGAAGTCCTATATAGAATATTGATACATATATAAAACATATATCTATAAATTTAAGGTTGTCATTCTATGAAATGCACACAGCACACAGGAAAGACATTCACCTGTTCAATAATGGGTGGTCCAGCAAATAATGCTTTGTAGGCAGAAGCAGCAACTGACAAAGCTCCTTTGACGAGTTCTCCTGCAATGCTGCTTCCTTGAGGGTACCTATGAAGAGACCAGGTGTTGCTTTAGGGTCAGTAAAGCCAAGTATTTGTTTCAGTGAAATGCAACTCTCTGCCTGTTGATGTGAAGACTGTCGGAGAGAACAGTCTATGATCCAAAGGAATCAGTAGTGTTTGGGAACTGGGCTATACAGGAAGCTTATTTCTTAACACCTATTACACTGTGGAGTTATAATTCTTTACGAAAGGTCACTTTATGGAAAGCATAAGTATTCTCACCCAGAAGAGAACATGCATACATGAAAGCTGTGCCCCGACACACATCCATTCAAGGCAGGATAACTTCCATTTGTTTACTATGAATACTTGAAATCACTTAATATTCTGCTCAACATTTTTACTTACTCCCTCAACCTCAGTATTTTAAGGCAACTTTATAGCTAACTTGTAAAATCCCTATTCTAAGAATTTTGAGATTTTCCAGAAAAAAACCCACAGAATTTTAGAGAGATTCAACTTGAGCTCTTCATTAACTTTTGCTTGTCAATTCTGCATCCCTTAGATTTGTGTCCAAGTAGAAACCAAGGTCTTATGGAAATACAGCTTTGTAAAATTCAGCCTGATTCCTTTAAGGAAGGCCTTTCTCCAAAATAATGACTATATGAAATCTGTAAGCCAGTGCTTTTTCCTAGTTGTTTAGTTAAGCAATTCTCAGTTTAAAACAGTTTGTGAAGTCACAGCTTCAGTTTCACTACCTTGGGTATTCTGAGAACTTCTGTTTAGTAGTGAGAAATCCAGAAGATCCTGGCCCACAACTGTCTTCAACACTAGGTTCTGGAAAAAGAAGGAAAAAATGTCAATGTGTCCAGTTAGTAAGAAGCTGGAGAAATATAACATATACATAAATAGGAAAGAGTGTGTCTCAGTAGAAAAGTAATACTCTAAGTTTAGTTATGCAGACCAGGTGTCCAGGATTCTCACCACAGTGAAAGCAGTCAGAAGATTTTCAGAACCATTTGGCTGATTAGTCAGTGGGTGTTTAACACGAGAGGAACTGCTGTCTCAGTGACTGTGACAGCAGCTTAAACACATAGCTCATTAATTCCTGAGCAAGGTAATTTTCCAGATGCCTGAAAGTACTTCTGAGTAACTGTCTACCATTTCCAATGAATAGATGCTCTTAACTGATCCACAAAGCCAATTATTTCTTTATTTGCAACATCCATATAGCAGAAGTTCAATACCCAGAGAAAAAGTAAAATCATTACTTAGTAGATTTCTGCTCGCCTCAAGAATAATGACACATCAAATTCAATACCAAGCATAAGGAATCGGTGATAGCAATACTATGCACCCTTCATTAAGTATTGTCAATACCTTCTCTTCGTATTTGATCATGAGGAGCAGAATAGATATTCTCTGAGGCTGGTGTGTCTGGTTCTTGGAAGGTATGATTCTGAAGAGATGCATTATTCCTGACAACATAAGGCAAAAAAATTACTTTTACTACTTTTATTCTACATGTACACACATAAATAAGTCAAGACCAACAGAAAAAAGAAGAGACTTCCCATGCTCCCTGCTCTCCCTCTCTTGCACTCACGTAAATCAGGGAGTACAGGCTCTATGAAAAGTTGTGGGATTTAAGGACATTCACCTCAGGATATGATAAAACTTTAGTTACAAAAATTCCTGTTTGGAAAGTAGACCTTGCAGACTCTAGAGCATCACCATTTCATTCTTGTCCCCAAAGCATACCTTTGTGTCTGGGCTAAGGTGTCCTCAGTCGCTGGGGTTAATGGTACTGCAGCCAGTATTTGCGACGTTTTCGAAGTATCACTGACCCTGGGGATCTGTTGCTGGCTTCCCCCTTCCGGGTTCTCTGCTCCTGTTTCGTGTTCTCCTGTCTTTTCTAAACCAGCCTGAGAAAGAGCCGAACTATACATGGACTCGCCCAAAGGCCGACTGGTGTCAAAGCACTCAGGGAGAATAATGATATAATCCTCTGATGAAGCAGAGGAGCATTGACTCTGAACATCATCTTTATCATCTTCCTCTTCATCACAATTGCCAGTACCATTACAGCAGCTTGTGCTCTCATCAGACAGTGGAAGGTCCCCTAGTAGGAAAAAAAGGGAAGTATTAGCTTTTTGTATCAATAACAAGAAGTATTAACATTTTGTATAGACAACAGCAGAGACAATATAGTTCCTGTTGTTAAGAGACAAGTATTTAGAAACAACCATAAACCATAGCTGCTGCTGTTAATGGTGTAATTTGCCCTGTCTATTGGGGGGAGTGTGTAGTGTGAAAGAGTAATAGATCTTAATATTAAGCCTATGCAAATATGCTGCTAATATTAATGCTTATAGTAAAAATAGGAGTAAGAGCTATACAGAGAACTTAAACTGTAGTTTTCAGCTCCTAAATTACACACATTAGAAACAGGTCAGAAACAGTTCAAAGCACCGACTTCAAGCTACTTGTACAAAATATGGAGGCACCAGTCATGCACAACATATGAGCGCTTATTTGAATACCCAACTGGAACCTTTATGTCTCCATTTCACTTCTTTAAAAAATAGCTGTTAAACTAGCTGCTTGTTCAGAGTACTGGCACCAATTTTCTGACATAATGATTCTTAAAAGTGGGAAAAGGTAATGAATCTCTTCACTTAATGAAGATTAATTTCCTAGAGCAGTGTCAGATCTTTTTACATATGATTTTTTAATAGCCCTTATTACAGCTTTATCTTAAATTCAAACCCATTTTACTTACCACAGTAATTTTCTGTCATTGGCTCTGACTGATGAATCTTTGCTTCCTTTTTGGAAGTGGATTTAGTATTTATCATAGGAGAGTCTTCATTTATCATATTGCAACTGAAGGAGTCTTGCAGTGTTTGTAAAGAGTCTAATAAAACAATTAGGAAAAAAATTAAATGGTATCACCACATGAGCAGAGCAATTTGTGTCCCACGTCTGACTACAAACAAGTCAGGTCAGAGAAGACAGCTAATGACAGTACTTACTCTGGAGGATTTGGGGTTTTTTTTGTGGGGGCTTGTGGTCAGGTGCAGCATCCAGTGTCAGAGATCGAATTACAGTTTCACAGACAAACTGTGTCCCACTCATATCTTCTTCCCCTTCCTCCTGGTTCAATGCATGTTCAGCTTTCACTTTCACCACAGAAGAGTCCAAAGAAAGGCAGGCTTCTGCCGTTCCTTGGAAAGGGAAACATAATGGACTTTACCACCACCACAAGAAAATGTAACTATAAGAAGAACTTTTTAGACTAACCGCAGCTAATATTGATTCTGTGTGCTAATTCTTTTTAAAAATTGAAAGATTTTTGAATTCAGTGCAAGTTTAATGTGAAAGGGATTGAGAAGTATGGGGGCCACACCTGGAGTGTTTTGAGTATAACCCAGTCCATAAAGGGCAGATTATTCATTCTCCCAACAATTCTAGTGGTCAGACAAACCAAAAGAAGCATCTGAAGGGACATTATACAAGGGCATGCAGTAATAGGACAGCAGGAAATGGCTGATGAAGGAGGGTACATTTAGATTACATATTAGGCAGAAATTCTTCCCTGTAAGGGTGGTGAGGCCCTGGCACAGGTGTCCCAGAGAAGCTGTGGCTGCCCCACCTCTGGAAGTGTTCAAGGCCAGGTTGGACAGGGCTTGGAGCAACCTGGGCTAGTGGAAGCTGTTCCTGCTCATGGCAATGGGGGTGGAACTGGATAATCTTTAAGGCGGTTTCCAACCCAAACCATTGTGTGATTCAATGGTTTGTACTTCCGAACATATATTTACATATATTACAGTCCAACTTCTACAATCACTAATGTAGTGTCAGACTACAGGTTTACGAGCCAAACAACCATTTTTTTTTAACGAAGAAGGGGAAGAGAGTAGTTAGAATTCCTTTTAGACATCCGGTTTGCTGACTACACAGAATATCCTCCCTTCACCCCCAAGCTCCTCAGGACTATCACTTACCAGGCACTAGTTTAAACCCACTCCCCTCGTTCTCCTCCTCTATCTGACCTAAGCCAGGTTTCTCCAGCAAGGGACTATCACGTGGCAAAGGGGACATGCACGGAGTCATGTCTGAAAAACACAGGGAGCAAAGATAATTGGTACTAAAGGAGAACTCCAGGAGGTAACATTTTTAAAAAGTTATCCTTTTTAAGGGATGTTCTTCCGAGACTTAAGAAACTCAGTTATTTTCCAAGATAATCTGGTGGAAAAACAATTAGTTTTGTATTATACTGCCACTAGTTGTGCAAAGAAAATGGCAGCATTCAACATCTGAAAAGCTATGGTCTTGGGGATATGAAGGTGAAAAGAAGCCAAGACTGAAAAATACAAAGGATAGCTGTCTGTGCTCGAGAGAGCACACAGAATACGAGAGCCTTACCAACAGGAGTATTGTGTGGCACTCGCTCCAATTCCTGCACAATATTGATGTCCAACAGCTCAAAGGACAGCAAATCCTACAGGAAGAAACACCACACAGTTTTCATGAGCAAACCCTGAAATTGAATCATATCTATAACTGGCAGCACAGATCCCACTGATGTACAAATATTTGTTCCTCAACACCTCAGAGGGCAGTTTTCCCACAATGTATACCTATGTCATTGAGTATCATGCACAGATCAGGGCAGCAAGAGACAAAGCTAAGAACTCATTTTTAGGGGCCAGAGAAAGACTCAAAGCTGCCTCTTTTTTGAGAATCCTAATCTGCCTTGCACATACCTTCCACATAATGACAGTCCCCGATACCAATTTTAGAAAACATCTCTGCTATATAAAATGCAATATACTCGTTCTGAAAACAGTGGCCATTTTTAGAGCTCAGAAGCTTTATTCTTACGGATGTCTAGGTATCTAAATATCAAACCCAAGGTGATTTGCTTTCTGTCTACCTGAATTTTAGCCCTTTACCTGTGCAGTGAGGAGATCAACAGATGGGATATAAAATTCTCTCTCACTTGGCAGATTTTTGATCTTTAAAGGAATAGTTGGCAGAGATATTTCAGCCTGCTCTGCAATTTCACCCATCACCTGAGCCCCTGTTTCCGTCTTTAAGGAAGCATCCTGCAAAAACAAAAAGAACAGTGTGCCAGAAGTCCCTTAGGCACAGTAAATAAACCACCACATAAAATGTAAAGCCTGAATTTTGTGTAAACACACAAGTAATTTAACAGAGATTTAGATCAGTTCATTTTAGAGCCAAAAGGACAAGACCTAACAAAGAAAAATCCTGCAACGTTTCAGTTCAATCAAAGAACTAGACAAATAGCTGCAACAGACTGATAACTAATCTCATGCCTGTCAAAAAGAACAACTACTTTAGAACTTACAAATGCAATATATGTTGCGTTTCTTTCCTATTAAAAGTAAAATTTAGAAGCAAACAGCTGAAAGAATCCCCTCAAATAGTCCATTAGGAACGCTATGCCCAATAATATACAATACTCCTTCTCCTAGGCAATTCAGAACTGCCCCAAATACCAGGTGAGTGACTTGCCTGTTTGGTTCTGGAAGCTCTACTCTTCTGACAGGAGTCAGAATCCTTCCAATCACTTTCTAGATAGTCAGAAGCTGAAGAGGGATCCACAACAATACTGCACCAGATCCTCGGCCCAAACTGTTCCCCTTTGTGGGACAGTCTCCAGTGGGAAGTGTAAGTCCCTTCTATGGTAGGAGCCACAAACTCAACTGAAACAGTTCCTACTTGTCCCGATGGAAGGGATGGCACTAACACATCTTTTTTCTCAGAAGATGCCAAGGTCAGATTTCCCCACATAAGCTTCAACTGAAATATACAACAGAAAAAGCCAAAAGTTGACTTCACAAGCTTCTCTGCAAAGTGTGGGCAGTAAAAAGCAGAGCTCCTCTGCTGAAAGGCCTAGTAGATACCAGGCATGGAGAAGACAGGCTACTAGCAAACATTCTCACACTAGCCACTATTAACACAAAGATACCCCCCATCCTTCATCATGAATGCAGTCACTTGCAGAACAGAGGGCTTTGGAGGTCAGAAAAGTAACAGACCAGTGGCAAACATAGCCAAACTGTACCATTACAACATGGGGGACATATTATTAATGGGAAACATGTTCAGTGATGGTACTCTTAATTGCTTTCCTCCTATAGTCTACACTTGTAAAGAGTACCTAGACAGCTTATTGCCCCAGAATTCCCAGCCTGTCATCAACAGGTCAAAGGAAATCTTAAACAGGTCCTAATAGAGAATTCACAAATATTATCTTCCAGAACTATTTTCATGTGTAAAAGCAATAGCAAAGGCAAGATACCTTTGTGTCTGAGCTCCATTCCACATTGCCAGTATTCTTCATTCGCCAGTGTTTGATAAACTTTGTTCCTGGTTTCAAGTGAGTACCATCAGGCAAATTCTCATCTACAAATACTGCACTTAGTGTTGGGACAATTGCTTGAAAGGGTTGATTAGGACTCCTGGAATTGGAGAGAGGAAACAAACAAAAAAAATACACCAAAACTGAAGAAGTTCAGCTGCTGATTAATGCTAATTTGACTTTTAAATGCCCTAGATGGAAGGGATGAATTCAAGAAACAAACTATACAACTTTTACACTGCATATTCATAAACTCAAAGGAAGCGGCAAATACAAAGCGGTTGCCTGCAAAGGCTGCTGTCTAAAGAACTCAGCCTAAGAGCACATAAAAAAATAAAGAAGAAAAAAATAGCACTGAACACAAATATACAGAATGTACTTGACTTTATACAGACACTTAATAAAGCAGGAAGATACAGACTTTTTTAAAACTGGCAGCAATGTCAATTTGCACTACACACAAGCAGGCATACATAGAATCCTAGGCTCTCCCCTTCCTCCTAAATCTATAGAAATCAGTAAGTTTCTAGTAATAACCATCAGTCACTTTTTAAAAAAATTTTTCTTTCACCTGCTCTCCTCCCAATTAAAAACACTCTATCTTGCAAATCACATTTAGACAAACTTCTCAGAGTCAAATGACAAATCATACTTCAAATGAGCAATTTCATAACCTTCCTCCTGTTACTTTAATTTAGTCTCGTAACAGAAGGTCAGAGAACACGACTACCAGATGCTCAGTTAACAACCACTCTTACAGGAAGGTATTAGGCTGGAGACTCTCAGATTTCAGAGTAGGTGAGCCATTTGTTTCCAATACATGGACAGAGTTCCAGAGATGAATTTTCCTGTGCAATTTTAGCTGCTTTTTGAGCTCTCGGACCTCTGCTTTTCGCTGTTTCTTTTCTGCTCGCAATCTTTGCTTCTCTGCCTTCAGAAATCTTTTGTCCATCTGTTTCTGGAGCCTGCAGAGTGATTAAGACACCTTTTATAATACAGTAAATTGATCAGAATTTATCTTTAGCCGACACAGTCTTAGCCTCGAGGGAACACATCAGGAAACATCCCATGCTTCTAGACTGAATACCAAATGATTTTAAAACAACATCCTGATAATTGCATGTGGAACTGTTTTGAATGGTCTCTAAAGAAGATACAAAGGCAGATAAAGAAGGCTGAAAGAAAAAGCAAGCTCTCCAAGTTTACTATCCTATGACACAAAAATCTGTCTTTTCTACTCTGTTATTAAAAACACTAAGATCTGCGACTTAGGCCCTTTTAAGTATGTAGCTATTCTCAGCTACTCACAATAAAGTTTGAATACCATTTCCATTTCTTGTTATCACTAAAATAAAAGCTAAACCTCAATCCTGATACAGGTGTTTCCACTTGCTATCAAGATAATCTTGTCAGGTATTGCCAAGTGCCACCATTTACCTAACTTGCTCCAGAGTAGCAGGCAGGCGTGGCGAGAACTCCGCAAGGCTGTATTGCTCAGCGACACAGAGGATGGGTCTGCGCAGCTTTAACAAGACATGGTTAGGATCATGTGCATACGTTCCTGCTTCACACTCTTCACAGATATTGTAGGCTGGACAAAGGCTGCAAAGCAGAAAAGGCAGAAGGTTACCAAGAGGGAAAAAATTTCTGCAGAGAAACTACCCTGCATCATAGTACCACTGTAAGCAGTTCCTGAGTGACAGCAGCTGGTTGTCATGGCAGTATTTGGAGCCATGTGGAATACCTAGATGATTATCTCTCTTCTTAGCAAAACTGCAAAAAAATGGATGCTTCCCTTAGCAGAAATAACTAAAATTGTTGCTACAAAGGATAGAGCATTTTACCGAAATCCAGTGCCAGAAACAGCACCATACTTATGAAAATATAGAGGCTAAGTCAACAAGTATTCAGGGATGCAAAGCAGATTGGTC
The DNA here is from genome assembly GCA_013400975.1 of Atrichornis clamosus. NCBI lineage: Eukaryota > Metazoa > Chordata > Aves > Passeriformes > Menuridae > Atrichornis > Atrichornis clamosus. The sequence continues at coordinate 53,067 of WBMZ01014475.1, forward strand.
CTGCAGGAACAGGACTGATAAAAAAAACAGACTGTCATCTCCTGCCAGCAAGAAAAAAAAAAAATCTAAAGAAAAACCCCTCTTAGCATTTCATCCACTGCTTCTGCCTAGTCCCAAAATGCTTACCTTTACAGCAATTGCCTCATTCAAGTAAAACCTTGCTTTTAACACCTCACTGAAAACATTCATCAAAATCTATTTTGTATTATTAAACTGAAAACAGTGTGATCATTAAAAAAAAAGCATGACCTCCCTTAGTCTCACTGACTCTTAGAATCTCACAGACAACTATTACAGACTGGTCGTTATAGGTTTTGCTTAAGTTTTTTAACTGAACAAAAGATTTTCCTTTACAATTACAGCAAGTGTTACAGAGTTCTCTCACTTCAACAATCACCTTTTCTCAAAATGGTATTAATCTTGCTTTTACACAGATAAAGTCTAGTCACCACAGGAGAGAACATCAGCTGTTGGTGAGACACGTACTAGACATTCTGAAACGAACAGCAGGTTGCAGATTAGAAACTTAGAAGTTTATGGCCCCAAGACAGTTCCTCAGACTCACTCACACACCCTGCATGTTAGGTTCCCCACTCCCAACTCCCATCGGATTCTACCTGCACTGGTAGCGAACCCCAACAATTCGAGCCTGGCAGTTGCAGCAGGAGATCAGCCAGTCACATTGGTTGCTGTTCCCCGACTGGCTCTCTGAAGGTGGAGGTGCTGCTGTAACTGAGCTCTCAGAAAAATCTGGTGGCTGATTGCGATGAACAAGCTTCTCATATAGCTTCTGCTCCAGCCTCTCAACAGTCTCCTTAACTACTTGTTCCCTAAACTGGAAAGAAATTAAAGTAGTCATGGATGAGACCCACCTATGAAGTTTGAAAATTTGTGTTACATTGTCACAAGTCTCCCAATCTGTAAATCACAGAGTAGTTCAGAATCCACTTCCCATACCCCCAGCATACTGAACGTGAAATTAAGCAAGTATCACATTCCTCACAGAGTACTTTTATTTTAGAAAATACTAGCTCAGAGCTCTTAAAAAGACAAGTTAAAAATCATGTATCTGTGCTTACAATATTAAGGTTTTTCTTCCATAACCTTGCAGGAAGGGAAGGAAACTCATCTCTAAAACAATTATCACAACTCCCAAACCCTTCTGGAGCCTCTACAATTAAGTTCTGATTTGCCCACCAGGCATATTTTAAACATAACCATGAACTTCCCCTATCTTTACTTTGTATAAAAAGGTGGCAAAGGAAAGGACACTCTAGAAAAAAAAGCTTAAAAATAAATGCACATACTATTGTACACTGAACCTTTTAGTTTCAAGAACTCACTAGCTAATGAATTCTTTGCAATGGTATCAAACTGCTTCTCTGTGATGTTTACTAGCTTTTCAAAGCAAGTTAACATCCACATCTTAACCTGTAGGTTATTGTCAATGGCTTCCTGAAAGTATTTTCTCAAAGTGAACAGTCAAGAAAAGCAAGGTCATCAAATGCTCTGCTTTCAATCACAGAAACAGTTAAGTATCGCCCTGCTGAAACTGGGCAAGAGTCTACAAGAGCAACACTACTTCATACTCTCCCACAATGAGTGGTCAGGAGTTCCTATGGCTGTCTGGAATGCAACAAGGATTGTATTACAGGAGCTACGTAAAACTGCTCTCAAACTAATCAAATGCATAAAACAACAATCCACTTTTCACAAGTGACATGGACAAAGTTTTTGGTAGGTTTTTTTTAAGGTATCCCCTACACTGTAGACATAGTTAGACACCTAGTTCCCGTTAAGATCCTGGTCACAACTGCTGATGGCAAATGTGTTCAGATGTCTAGAGTCAGGAATCACATGGATCTCTTCCATGCACAAATTCTTATGTATTTCTTTAGGTACACCAATACTCACAAGACAACACACTTACTGTTTCCAAGTAGCTAGTAAACCATTCTGGAGGATTTTCATTTGTTCTCCCTGTTCTGCTCTGATTTAACTTTTGCTGGGGGGGAAAAAAACCAAAACCAACAAAAAGTATGCAAAGTTGAAAAAAAAATCCCTCAACACAGCAAGTTAACTGCTGACATAGCTTTTAAGTGTCTTTATAGAAAAATATTTAAAGTTCTTCAGAGAACAGCAGAGAAGCAACACAAGGTAGCCACTGACATTTTCCTGAAACATTTATGCCTCATTAGCATTTGAGTGTAATTACACACCAAAGCAATAGAAGTCAAGTCAACCAGAAGTTACTAGATAGCAATGAGGGCTTCACGAGAACAATTGTTCTGTTTATCAAACCACTTAAGAATGGTCAACATGAAAGCACCCGTATTTCTAAAGACAGCATCAAATTATCCTCTTAAAGGCATTCAAACTATTTGGTGAGTTTCAGTAAGTGCAGATAACTGAAAACAGAGACCAACTTCTGAACTCAGTTTTTATGCATGGGTAGAGAAGATAAATCAGTCTACAAAGTGCATTACACTTATTAAATTTTTGTTTTAATGCAGCTCTGCTTCCTACCTGAATGTTCAGTTGTGTGTCATTTTTTAATTCTTCCTCTAATCCCTGAGCTAGCATGGAATAGTGCAAAAGTGGTTTCTTCTCATCTTTAAGAAGCACCAGCTTTTCTGTCACAACTTTTTCATGTAGTTGCACAGCAGAAGAAGCAGTTTTTTCATAGGCATTCATCTGAAGCTGATTTCCTTGTTTAACTGCAATCTAAATAAACAGTACATATATGCATCACATTTTCCACTTATGATCAGCATATAAAATCTGTAAAAATACAGCACTACATTACACTGGAGAGTTTGGAGAGAGGGTAGGGAAAGACTAACAGAACAAAAAGAAAAACTAAGAGTGATGCCAAGGCAGAGTCAGCTGATATTCTACTTCTTAAAGGTTACTAATATGCTTATCAAAAAGTTTATTAAAAGCCAAAGGATAATCATGCAAATATCCTACTAGATAGAATTTTTCAGCCTACAATAAAGTGTTCACGTGAGCTAGTAAGCAATAGATTCTGTCCAGGAATTTCTGATTATCCTGAAATTTCAGATCTGAAATTCAAATCATGAGCAAAAAGTTCTGAAAGCATTAATAATGTAAAACAGAAACGTAAAAGGAATGCAATTCTTATTTTGTTTGAAGTAAACTAACTGCTTATGAAGTAATTAAGCATTGACACTAGTAAGGTTTAAGTTATACTCTGACAGTAGAGCCTATGTGGCAAGATTTTTGAAGGGATTCACTAGAGCCCAGTATTTCCAAACATGGGATTGTCATTGAAGTGTTTGAGAAAGTCAGTCACTTAACCAATTCACTGCTGCTCAGGGTCCTGAATCACAACTGCCTATTCAACTGATTTATAAAAATCAAGATTAGCCAGGATGGAAGAAAAGTGTAGTAAGACATTCAAGCTGTTGTCCAAAGCTCAAAAACTGAGCTATTCTGATTTCCCTGGGCCAGGTAATGCTGTATTGTTTTCTCAGCTACACCAATTTTATTTGGAGAAGCATGAATATATTGAAAAAAGATGAAGAGCGTATTTACCTTCAGAGCTTCTTCATACTCCTCTGAAGAAAAACAGAAAGAAATGTAAATTTCTCCCATCTCAAACAAAAGATATAAGTTTAGCACAAAATATTTAGGAACCCTTACACGACAAGGGGCCTCCTCCACCTTCTGTAAATTCTTTTAAAACAGTGCAAGAAATTGTATATACAGCAACAAGCACACATTTTCACAGCTAAGAGCTGCAACATTCCATTAATTTAATCACTTCCAATTTGTTCCTATGGATCAAAAACTCCTTCCTTTGGGAAGAATTTAATGCCCAATCATATATAAAATACCAAAATCAAAAAGCAAGTGTTCTCAACTTCTTCTCAAAAAAACATGAGAAGCAGTAGGGGTCTCTTTCTTGATTTCACCTCAATAAAGCAGCAGCTCACCTTTGCTATTCACAGAGACCTGCAAAGAGAAGTAACAGTGAGTGAGAACCACAGACACATTTTTTCAATTCTCTTAACACACTTCAGAATAAATGTATTCACAGTTCTAAACTGACAGTAATTCACAGTTTCTAAAACACCACTCCTTTAGATATTTGTTATTCCTACCATGTTTCCTCATTACCCAAAGTTGTCGTGCTCTGGAGCAGCCCATGTTTGTTACTGGATTAGCACAGGAAGTAGGTCTCTGCTCTGCTGGCATCCAGAACAAACGTGCCCTCCTCAGAAGGCCAGTGCCTGTACCCCTGGGCTCACTACACAGGCACACTTGCTTTAAATGCCCAGCAAAAGACCAGTTAGGTGTTTTGTAAGGCCATTCTTCTACCAATACTCATTTATCAATTCTGCACACAGAAGTTACTAATACAAGAAGCTATTTAACCCCTACAGCACTGCAGGATTCTGAGCAACGTTTGCTCAGGATTTCAGACAGAGCTTTCACAGATGTATCTATATATTTATACATGATACAGGCTGGAAAATAAGGGGAGAATCTTTCCCTGAAAGATTGCTGGAAGCATCTTGACAATTCCCCTAGGGGGAAAAAAATAAGAACAAGGACTCCATCTCTGCAATTTAGTAGAACTATAATCCAAGCAGTGGAACACAGTGTTTGCAAAAGGTCCATTCTGAGAGTTACATTCTCCCCTGAATCTCTACATAAACAGACAGAATATGAGAGAGTGAGACTGTGTCAAGCAGGAAGTTACTCAACAAGGACAACTAGAAGTAACCAATTTGTTTTCTGAGTCAGTAATCTGCTTGGAGATTACAGCAATTGCATAAAGCAAGCAGAGGATTTGAGTACACCAGATCAGGGAAGCAAACATATGCTAATGACAGGGACCTACATTTTCCAGAGAAAGGAGTATAGATTGAAGAGACAGGGCTTTACCATGGCTGCAAACATAAAAAGTTACAACTACCTTATTCTCATAAAAAGAAAAATGAAGTTCTTCAACAGAAACATCCCTCCCTCAGAACACACAGAACCACTGGTTGTTTTAATGGGGTGGGAAAAAGAAAGGCAGTAGCTTCTAAAAATGTATTTTAAAATAAGTATGCTGCATTAAGAGTAAAACCACAAGTCTATCAGCTATTTTCTTATTAAAGGACCAAACCTTCCCCCACCCTGCATAACAGACACTCCTGAAATACCCACTACAAATTATCATGAGGCAGAAAGGTTCCCACCAGACATTTTTCAGTTGACCTGTTGGGAGGGTGGGGTTGCAGGTATTTTACCTCATCATTATCCTCATCAATGTACTTGATCTGAATGCTGTCCAGGTCAAATGAAACTTTAACCTGTAATGAAAAAAAGAACACAAAACCATAATAAGACAGGATGAGCGATGTCCTCAGTTAATAATGATTATTAATTGGGAATAATATCACAACCCTTCCATCCCTCCCTTCATTTTTCAGTTGAAGCAAACACTGTTTTACAAAATCCATTCCTCTGGAGTTGAACTCTCCCTGGTATCTTGCCTCCGACCTTTACTAACTTTCCCTAATGGAAAGAATAAATTCATTTCTTTCATGTTGCACCTTCCCTGGTTAATGTTTACTCCAAAATAAATAATAAAAATCTTTCCTTTCTAAGAGGACAAGCTCAGGGTTAACAAACTCACTCATGGTAAACACTGCAAAATACAAAGGCTAAGGTAAACAATCCCCAAAGTCTACCTTTTACATTAAAAAGCACCTCGAAGACAGCTCACACAGGTGATCAGCCTTTTTTCAGCCTATCAGAATTTGGAGAATAAAGCTGAGCAACTATTTTGCATTTTACATTAGTAGGGCAGAACGAACCGCATCAAATGAACCATAAATAGAAGCGGTTGTTGCCATGTGCTGAGTCTTTGAGGCTCCTGTACATTTTTGTACTGAGTACCTACAAAAGGTGTATTTTTCCCAACAGAAACTCTCTGAAAGAACTGACATGTGTCCTGCTAGCCGAGATCTAACAGACCAACACCAGCAGCCTCAGCAGACAGCGACTGCTTGGGACTTACACAGCACCACTGAGCACATGGACACACTGTGCAATGAACACACCACAGGCACGTTCTTCCAACAGTATATCCCAAATCTTGTGAGTGCAGATGAAACTGTGGTCTGTACTTACACTATCTAGTACCACAGACTGTTCCCCTAAAACTCAAGGTAGCACAAAAGATCATGTTATCCCTTTTAAACATCAAACACGTTTAATAAAATATTAAAACATAAGAAAGACAAAAGTTTAACTGATACTCCCTTGAAAGAGTAATTCACACAAACAGAGACAACCTGTGGTACTGCCTTGGTTAGGGAAACATTACTGTAATAGAATACCACACCTTGAACAAACACACCCTGGCTCTCAGACTACCTAAGATTAAGGGCAACACAGTGCTTACACAGTAATCTGCTTCCAGCTTTGATGCAAGCAGGATTCTGACTAGCTCAGACATTCCTACAGGGTCTACTTGCGACTAAGTATTTTAAGACTGAACTAGTGCCTCTTTCAGAGAACCGAAATACAACAAGTGAAGATGATGCAGTTCAAATTTTGAACTTGAGTAATTCATAAAGCAAGAACCTTCTGCATGTACACTAGAATATGTTAACTAGAAAAAGAGTTGAAACAAAGAAAATAAAAACATGACATGATCTCTTCAGATGCGACTTTGCAAGCAAGCTAAAAAATCCAGAACAGTTGCTACAGAATTAAGAAGTTCACTTCATCATAGCCAAGGGAATCCTTACAACACCATTTCAACCTCAACCAACACAGGTATTTTCACTAAATTGCTCTGAAAACAAGCATCCAAACAAACGCTTAACTACACCAAGTGCACGATATACAGATCTTCATAAGCAACTGTCTACACACGCATAGCACGGTCAGACACTGTTCTGTCCAAACTGGCACACACAAAGCTCTAGGAACCAAGGGACCAAAAACGTATAAGCGACTCAGCAGCCCAGAGAGTACAGATAAATCTTAAAAAAAGCAAAATACATGTGTTACTTCACCACAGCTACTTGAAAAAGTAAAAGAATGGGAGATAAGAAGAATAAAATGCACTTTACAGAGGAATATGGGGCCAAACCAAGTGTCCATAAGTGTCCAGAAAAGAGCAAAGAACACAGCTTAGGCCACCTACTCACACAGGGAAAAAAAAGACCCTTAAGAATCTTTTTCCAAAACAAGTTTTTCACGTAATTCTAAGCATAGAGCAGGAGTAAAACATACTATTAAGCAAAAAAGAAAAACCGGTATCACAGCCGTATGAACCACCAGTTCTAAGAGCCTGTGAAATGTGGGACACCGCTCTGGAAGGCGCGGGAGATGCTGGGCCCTCGGAGGCTCCCAAGCACCTCACCGAGACGGCTCCCCACGGCTGCGGCCCCGCGGCGGACGCCCGGCTCTGCCTCCCGCGGTCAGGTTGCGCTCACCATGGCCTCCACATCGGCCCACGTCGTGTGCGCCGGGTCAGAAACGAGGAAGCTCCGGGTGTCGCCGCGGCAGGTGACGCGAAGGGTCACCCACGGCTCCATCGCGCGCTCCCGCGGGGCCGGGGACAGCCGTACCAGCCGGCCCGACCAGCACAACATGGCGGCCCGCGGGCGGCCGGCCCCGCACCCTCTGCGCGAGGCTATTGGCGGTACCGCCTGCCACTCATCTCTGTGGCCGCTCTGGTTGGTCGGAAGGCGGAGCCAGGTTTCGTGCAACCACAACAATAAACAGAGCCGGGTGCGCGCGCGCGCACAGCAGCCACACGCGTTCGGCGCCTGCGCCGCGGCGGCTCCTGCGCGCGCCGAGACCACGAGGCAACGGCAGCGCCAATCAGGCGCGCCCGGCCCGCGCCCGCCCCGCCCCGCCGCGGCGGGAGACGCCCGTAAGAGGACGCTGCAGGGGCACGTGCCGGCTCCGCGGTGCCGGATTGGCTGCGCGCCAGGCGGCAGAAAGGGCGCGAAATGCGGCGCTGGGAGCAGGGCTGAGGTGGGAGACGGGGACGGTCCTGGCCGCGTCTTGGCGGCCGCAGCAGCGGTGACCCGTGCTCTCCCCGCGGGGAGTCGAAGCGCGGTGAGCTGAGTGCTGGAACGCTTCGCCTCGGCCTGCTGACGGGCCTCGCTGCAGGGCCTGTCCGGACCCGAGCTGCCGCCGCGGGAAGCTCAAGTGGTTTCTCTTTGTTTTCAGGATTTGTGATATTTGCTGTGAGGTCTCACCTGTGCTGGCTCGTGTAGGTATGGCCAGGATCCTTTGCATAAGCATGTCTGCCGTCTTTGCATCCTTTTCCACCTAGCAAGCCTCTCTTTTGTGCTCTGCGCCCTTGCTGAATTCCTCCAGAAACTGCTGTAAACCCTTTCTGTTCTCTCCTTTGTCTACAAGACACTCAAGAGGTTTTAATTGTAAACGTTCAGAGTAAGAACTTCTCTGTACTGTAAAGCATTGCTCAAGACATAGCAGCGAAGTATTTGATACCATTCTGCAAGTTAGGGCAGAGCCACAGGAGCGAATAGATGGAATAGAGCAGAAACAAAGCTGATAATATATTTTTTTTTCCGTAGAGTATTTTTGGATGTGAAGGATGGACTTCTCGGTGATTACTATTGGACATGTACAAAATGTGCTTTCAGCTATGCAGAAGAACTTGGAGTGCCCAATATGGTATGCCAGGAAGTAATACCAGTATAGTTAATGAATCTTTTGGGGGTTTTATCTTTTGTTTTTCCCTTCTTGAAAATGATTTGTCAGTTTCTTACCAGAAAGGAGAGAGATTTGTGTTAAAGACTAAGTATATTGATGTTTGGTAAGGCTCAAATGAGAAAGTGCAAGACAGAACCAATATTTTGCTCTTACGTTCTAGTAAATTTTTCTTTTTTATTAGAACCTAAATGTGTCAGTTCTCTATTCAGTGAGGGGGAAAATTGTATCTGACTGGATTATAGTTTGTAAAGTAGTGTGGGGTTTTGTCCCTTGGAAAGGTGAGTGGAGTATGTAGTTCTTTAATGCAAACAAATGTTGAAATAGCAAAGATTTAGTTAAACTCTGGATGCCTAGAGTGTCTGTAACTTCTGTCCTTGTTTTTTTAATTTTTGTAGCTTGGATGTGGTACAAGAGCCAGTTTCAACAAAATGTGATCACATATTCTGCAGGTAGGTTTGAAAAATTGCAAGTGCAATGCAATTTTTAATATCTGTATAATTTTAAATTCCATATATACAATTTTTAATTTCCATATATACTTCTTCAATGCTAACCACATATGCATACTGTGTTTTGATAACTTCACGTGTAGCTATGTAGCTACTTCGGGGGAAAGAATTCTCTAGAAGAGAGAACTGCAGCTTCACAGATGTGTCAAAGGGGATCAGTTAACTCACTAACACCAGACAAGAATGCAATCTGATAACAAAGGATTTCTACTAAGTGGTGAACGGGTATACTCTATTTTAAGGAAGATAATATTCTTCTTTTGTTACCATCACAACTATTCTCTTTTCCTAGGTTCTGCATGTTTAAACTTCTCAGCAAAAAGAAAAAAGGTGTGGCAGAGTGTCCTTTGTGTAAGACTGAAGTTACCAAGAGGTGAGGAATGCATCTTTGTAAGGAGGCTTGAACTCTGAGGAAAGAGTAACAATTGTCTTAAAATGTCTTAGAGTAAGACTGAAATTAAGAAGAAACGGTGGTTATTAAGTAAGCTGTGTATTTCTACAGGAGTAACTGTAGTATCTTACCTCAATGTAAGCTTTTTCCAAGGGATCACAGGTGAATGCACCTCTTAACAAATGTCTGTGCTATGTAAGTGTTTAATCCTCACAATTGATTTCTCTCTACCAAACCTACATGAGGAAAAATATGAAATGTTCACTTTTGTGATAGCTTTAATTCCCACAGTTATGATTTTTGGGGGGAATTGTGTTGTTATTCCTTGGCAAGAATTTCTCATTGTCTCATCTTCCACTTTGAAGTTTTACCCCTTGTTTTGTTCTGTCAGAATTCTAGAAGAGTTTATAGTTAACCCATTCATTTGTCTTAAAACAACTAAAGTACTGATATTATTTCAGAAGTCTGAAAGAAAATTCCAGATTTAAGCAACTAATTGAAGGACTGTTGGAAACTATCTGTGCTTTTGAGCTTGACACTGGAGTGAAGTGTAAGTGTTGTGGATGTATGCCCCCAATTTTTTTTTTAAATAAGGTTTTGACATTTATACAGTATTCTATTTACTGTGCAATACTAAATATGGGAAGAATTATCAAAAGGTTTTTTTCTTGGATGTAGAAGCATAAGTTCCATTAAGTCTCCAAGATTTTTTAAGAAAAACTTCTTGAACAGTTTTACTCTGTGTTTGATGGCTCTAGCCAATCTTCAGTTCCTGAAGCATGGCTGAATGTGTATTAAACAGTGTTTGATCTGTAACTGTGAAGCAAAATCCTGCTTTTGATTACACCCAGCCCTGCAGTTTTAATTTGTTAATCTCAGAGCCTGAATTAGTAAGTGCTGTAGCTGTGTGTATTAACTTGTCCCGTTCAGACAGATCCTTTTGGAAGCCAAATTTATTATTTCTAGTAGACAGTGCCTTGTAAAGGGTATTATCAGGGTTTTGGCAAGTCAGATATGTGCCTGTTTATATTTTGGTAAACAAGACATTGTGGTTGGGGGCAGATGGTGGTGTTTTGTATATTGTGCTATAAAAAATAGACTTTATTTTTTAATGCTTTTCAACTTGCTCAGCCATTCTAAAATCTCTAGCATTAGATCCTGTTCTTGCTAGACAACCTATGTAAGCAAAATTCGTTGGGAAAATTAGTTGGCAGAATCCAGATTTAACTTATTACTTGAAGAGTACTCAGAATAATCAGACTAATAATTCAACAAGATTTCTTTCTTTGATAATTGTACTTTAGCTGTATATGCAGTAGATGCATAAGGTCTATGTAAGTCTATTTCATTAATACATAATACTTGCATCATACTCAGTGTAAAAAAAAATATTTCTTTTCTTTACCTATTTACATTTTTCAGTTTTAAAGAGTCATCACTTTCCTAAAACATCCACGGAAGCCGCTGCTGCTGAGTTCCTATGTAAAGAAAGTTCTATCATCCAAAGTAAGGGCTTTAGAAACAGGAGAAAATGTACTAAAGGAAATGGACAAGAAATCTGCACCTTGGTAACTGTTTTTTCCAATTTTATTTTCAGGGATTGTTTAAAAATATATTTGGAATGTGTATACACGCTTATACATAAAAGAATGAAGTAGGAGATTTTGGGTTGATCTCAGACTGCTCTTTGACTTGAGTAATATTCTAGACAAGGACATATATATATCTTTGTCTTCCTAACCTACTTGAGAACGATGTTTGCATAAAATGACCTGAACTTATAGATAATATTGCCATAATACAGTCTGTTACTGAAACTAGGATAGAAAACTTGTTCAACTTGCTTGTTTCATGAGGCTGTCTGACTATTTGTTGGGTTTTTACCTTTTTGGTGGTAAGATCATAACTATGTCTTAGGATTCATAAGGCATTACCTAGCTTGGGGTGATTGTTGTGTGTGTGACTGTCCATGGTATGTTGTTTCTGTTCTCATTTCCTTGATGCTGAATAGAATGTTGGACAATACAGAATGTAAGATTAAACTGTTAATGGTATCATCTGTTAAATGCATGATAACTGTTTCTATTGACACATTCCATTATCAATATGATAAATTACTTGTACTGGAGTTTTGCACAGAAGCTACTAATGCATATGAGCTGAGTATATCAGTCCTGCCCCCTCAAGTTTAAATAGCTATAATTTATTTTTTTTTAATACCCCACTGTTATAAATAACTATTCCTTTCTGTTTTCCTGTCAGCAGGAAGCTAGTGTGAATGTGCAGCTTACAGATACCAAAATGCGTTGCCTAAGAAACAAACCCCAGAAATGTGACTCCCAAAAAGGGATTTATATGGAGTTTGGTAAGATCTGTTTTAGATCCGCACTAGTTAATCTTATGTATAATGCTCGCAAAGTAAAGAAAGGTGATTATGTTCAAAGTCTTTATAAACACTAATTTCTCCTTAACACCCAAAATGACATCAAAGGGACAAATTCTGGACAATTCCAAGCTGGTGAATCAGAAGGGTTTTTTACATATTTTGTTATATCATGCAAACAGTGCTGCTGTAGCGAACCCTTAAGCCTTGGTGTACAAGATCCAATGAAGAGAAGATGCTTACAGATGTGCTAAAAAGTACAGCTGTTATGCTAAAGGCAACTCCTGTTTTCTAAAGAATAGTAAGTCTTGTCACCAATGCTTGGGATGAGAATGATATCTTTTTGAGAAATGAATATTTTATTACTATCTATCCTAGCTTTTCAGAATTTCATTTTATCTTGTGTTGACTGCTGTGAGAAACAAGACAGATGCCATGCCTAGTTTAGTTTTTACTCCCTTCAAGGAAGGATTTGCTTCTTTTAACAGGTAGAGTTCATTGCCTTGCTTTATTCCTTATTGTATCTGCCAGGATCATAGGATCTGAGACAGACATTTGAACATATTTCTCTGACTTCTGGTTTAAAATTCTAAATACTAGTGCTATAGTGTTTCATGCATAAATGTAGAAATTAGAAACTAACTTTTAGCTTTTTAACTATTTAACTATTACCAGTCTGTTACCAGTCACTGTATTTAATGGAATTTTATGCTGGAGTCATGTAGATGTTTATACATAGAAATCATTATAATTAGGTAAAACACTTCACAATTTAACTTGGTTTCATCTGTTAAAAGTTGAAAGCATCTACCTCTAGAAAGAACTAGGCATGCATATGATGTTAAACACTGAATCTGGCAAGTCACTTTTCTCTGAATCATTCCAACCAGAGTAACAGCTGATTTGTTTTCAGGCTCTGAATCATCTGAAGAGTTTTTTGAACAGGCAAGCAAAACTGGGTAAGTACAGGTGATTAAGGAATTTATATTTTCTAAAGACAGTAGTTCAATATTCTCATTTCCTATGTTCTAGCTTCTTAGCATAGGACTGATAGAATTCTTCAGCAGACAAATGATTTTTAACTTTGAGGGCATTGGGGTAGAATGGGTAGCTGAACTCCAACAGTTTGCCACATTACATACTTTAAAACTGTTTTCTAAATGTTTTGTTGCTTACACAGATTTTCAATAGAAAAGTAGGTACTGTGCTTTAGAAAGTAAATGTTAAATTCAGGATTGCAAGAGAGGATCTTTTGAAGAAATGGGCTGAAACTCTGAAGGGATCTAGTCGTGATGGGTATCAATCATGCAACCTGACTTCTCCAGAAACTATTTCAGAGAGCAAAAAGGGAAAAATAAGTATCATCTTCTATTCTGTCTGTTGTAGTTTTATTTGTAATGAAAGTAGATTTCCTTTCCCAACAGGTTTGAAGACAAAGCAGCAGTTCAGACTTCTTCTCAAGAAAAGCTAGAACTTGAGAGTGCTGAGAAGGGGAATGAAAATTCTTGCCATGCACAGGCTGACAAGCTGCGTGCCAAAGAAATAACGCTACCAAATGTCATAGGTGTGTTTGTTATTTTGGTGGCAAAGATGATTAAGCTTGAAATAAAGACCACAAGTTAACATTTTTATTTCACGTGATTGGGTGTATATATATATATACACTTGCAGTGTTGTATACTGTAATTCTGTTGATGCCTACAGCTAGTGACAGTATAATACAAGGCTATTCCTAGTCTAGTAGACTAGAGACTTAAAATGTGAATGTTCTATGCACAGGAACAGAAAGGAAAAAAGTAACTTGATCAAAGTACAAAACTTAATCTATTCTACATGAGTCATGTTAACTTATAGTACAAATGGAGAGCACTGTCTAGTAATTCATGTAAGAAGTTAGAAGAACATATGTCATATGATCTTTCTGCCTTTCTCTAGAGGGAGATTTGTGCAGTGTAATATTCTGGTTTGTGGGGAATTAAGAACAGTTCTTTTAAAACAAAATAGTCATTAAGCTTGTTATTGTGCTTGTGTGTGTAAGATAGAGCTTAATAATTTATCATACCTGTAAATCCGACAGGTGAAAGTGATTTCTCAAAGCAAGATCTGAGCAAGAAAAGCACTCAGAGCATCACTGAATGTGCCAAACCTGACCAAGTGAATGTGACTGAATTCCAGAGTTCTTCTTTAAATGTTGTTGCTGTAGACCTACTCCCAGAGCAGTGTGACAGAATAGATAATGCCAGTCCCATAGTGAATGAGAACTCATCATTCTTTAAGAACACAGAAGAAATGGATGAAGAGCAAACCCAGTTCAATAGTAAAAACAAAGAGTTTTACTTAAAAGATAGCTCAGAGAGCAGGCGGGATACAAGCAAGAAAATGGATACTGCTGTACAAAGTGTGGAAGCTGCAGAGGTGTACGAACCTGAGAATGACTCTTTCCACGACAAAGAATGTCCTCTGGAGAAGCTAAATCAGCCAGAGGCACTTCACTCTGCCACCCTCAATCAAGTCTCCAGGAAGAGACTGAGGCAAAGCATTCAGAAAGTCAATGAATGGTTTTCAAAACGCAGTGATACTCTGTCTTCCAGTTCTTCCCTGGATGAATCTGCTGGATCAACTGATGTTTCAGATGAAAGAGATCTATGTTTATCAGATAAAGAATCCTGTATCTCAGAAAAGACTGACCCTATGGTGGATTCTGTGGAACTTGCAACATTTGACAGAAACAAGAGGTGGTCAAAACAAACAGCAGATAACATCAAAGACAAAATATTTGGGAAAACATACAAGAGAGAGAGGAAACCAAATCCCCCTTCTACCTTTAGAGGCATTTTACCTACTACAAAAAAGGAAGATGTGGCTGCTGCTAAGTGCTTGAATAGTTCCAGCAAAGACAGACTCAAACGAAAAAGGAAGGCAGCCCGTATCCTGCAACCACAGGATTTCATCAAGAAAAAAGATACAGAAGAGGCAGATGGGGGTCCTCAAAGTGTTAATTGGTGCCTTGGAGATGCTGAAAAGAAAAGGTATGATGAAAGTGTTGCTGTTAATGAGAGTCACCTCTCTCAGAATAGAGGGAATAATACACTAACAGAACTTGAGGAAGAAGGAGGATCCACATGGAAAAAAGCTAGTGAAAAGGTGACTAGCAAGCACTGTGATGGGGAAGTAGAAATGTTTAACTGTGATCAGAAAAGCACCAAAAAAAGTTTTGCAGCAAAAAGATGCAGGCATTCTACTAGAACTATGTGTGCTCTACAGTTAGTAGTGGATAAAACCTCTGTTTTCCCTGAGGCAGCTGAGCCACAGATTGATAGCTATCCAAGCAGTGGAGAGCCCAGGAAAGTTGATTCTGAGAAAAACCAAGTCAGACGCAGCAGAAGGCTTCAGTTACTTTCTGAAGAAATGGCAAAAGAAACAGGAAAACGAGTAGTAGTAAAGGGAGCAAGAAAGAATAACAGTGACTGTGAAAGGTCTGTCTTTGGAGAACAAAGGAATGTGACAACTCAGTCTGCTGAATGCAAAGACCTGTCTGAGCCTCAAGGTACACTGAGTTACAAACCAGTCACTAATTTGAAGGAAGGTGATCTGGAAGCAAATGAAATGCAGGTTAGTCTAACGAATTTGCCTGACACTGCAGAAACTGGAAGTCTATTCAATCCTTCATCTTCATGTCAGCCTTCAAACTGTGGTTCCTCTGCACCCCATGCAGGTTCTCAAGACAGTAAAATACAAGGCAGCCCTCTTGTCCTGCAGTCCCCTTCAGTGCCTGCTGTGGAAGCTTCTTCCCACCAGACTGAAGAGATAAGTGAATCACCTACTGCGTTTCCCCAGGAGTGTGGGCACGATTCACAAAGTGTTCCAGGGGACTTCAAAACTGAAAAGTTGCCAATGGCTAAAAATGTTTTGGAATTGACTAAGGAAGCTGAAGACAGTGAATTAGACACACAGTATCTGCGAAATATATTCAGGCATTCAAAGCGCTTATCTTTTAGTCTTTATCAGGCTCCCAGGCAGGTACCTGCAGTGGAGGATCCTGCTTCTGAAACTTTATCATGTGCCGCTCAGGTAGAAAATAAGCATAGCAAACATTTACAACCAGAAAGCTTGCAAGAAGAGAAAACAACTGCTCAAAGCTTGAGCAGGTTTTGTGAGAAAGAGAAATTTAAGACCTATGAGTCTGCCTGTGTTGATGATGTGACTTGCTGTGTCGTGAGCACAGGAGAACACAGAGATGATATTCCACAGTCTGCAAAGGAAGGGGCTCTGACACCAGTGAGCACAGGGACTGCCAGGACTGAGGACAAAAACAGATTGCTGAAAGGAGAGCAGGGCAACGAAAAGCCAGTGTCAACTGACATAGAAAGTGAGTTGAGACAGAATCCGATCAAAAGTAATGGAAACCAAAGTGATCAGAGTAACACAGAAAAGCATGATTCCAAACAAACTAATTTAAACACAGGCCAGGAAATAGGCTTCAATTCAGAAAGCAATCAAGCAGAAAAGACTGAAGTTGTTGATGGCAAAGGACCAATTCCACATTTTCAGTCCAGATCAATGATTTGTCCTGCAACTTGCCAGCAAAGCCCTGCTGAATTCAGCTGTGAAGTCATTAGGAAAAAAAGTTGCAAAGGAGAAAGAAAATGCATGAATGGGGATGAAGGACAAGCAACCCAAACTGTTAGCACAGCAATGCCTGAGTGTTTAGTTGCAGAGGCTCTAGAAGAACCTCTTAAAGAGAACAGTGATTTTACACGTTTGTCTGAAACCCCTGATGGCTTATTGTGCTCTGATACTGATATTGAAGAGAACACGAGCTTTTGTGAAACTGATAGGAAAGAGCAATCTGCAGTATTTTTAAAAAGTGACAATGCCCTGGGAAAAGAACTGCACAATAGAAATGTTAATTCTAAGTCAAGATCTCAAGGTATTCAAAAGTCTCGAAGAAAAGTGCAGAAACTGCCATCTTCAGATGAAGAGTCTGGCGAGGATGAAGAGTTACCATGTTTTCAGACATTAATCTGCTGCAAATCACTAAGCACACCTTTGCAGACTGGTAAACAAATGACATCTGTGGTAGAGTCTCCAGCAAGTACTAACATGTTGCCTCACAGTGCAAATAATGATGACAATATTATGCAGAAAACACCTGAAGCTGCCCTAAGTAATGCGTGTGTTTCACCAAGCCAGGAGTCAGAATGTTCTGTCAACTTATTTTCTTCTCAGTCCAACATCTCTGAAGAATCAGTTAATGGAGCACAAGAGCTGAAGAAACATTCACTACAAGTTCATGTATCCAGTCAAGTGAACAGTGTGAATGAGGGTAAAGAACCTTTTCAAAGTTGTAATGGAGAGCTGGAGGAAACAAACACTAGCTTCAAAGATGAATGCCCAGAAGACCCAAACATGGGAGCAAACCTAGGTACAAACCAAGATTTTTATCTCTGCAGCTGTTTTTATAATGTCATTACACAAGGGTTTTTGGTGTTTGCCTGGGAATTTTGTTCTGTTTATAGGGTGCTTGCTCTTCTAAAGGAATGTATCAGCCTTAAACAAGCAAAAAACCCTCAGTGTTTTATTTCCTGAAAGTTATGTTCTTTGAGTGTTCTTTGTTCAGAGCACAAATGAACAGACAGGGCATGAGAGACTGAGTCTCTGATGAGAATTCATTTTTGAGGGAAGTGCTAGTTCTCTTACTGCAATGCTTGCATGATACTTGCATTGTCAGCAAAATTTCACATGTGACCCAAGCCTTTTCCCCAGATGAAATGTTTGTTAAAATTGGCTGTAGAATTTTGTGGTGAATATTTTGACCTTTTTATGGCTTTTGTAAATGTTTGGGACTCATTCATCACTGTTGAAACACGGAATTCTGTTTATTTTGTCATGTGTGTGACATCATATTCTTCAAAATATTCACATAAAGTAGATCTGTGCTTCTAACGTCAATATTTTCAAAACTTGTCACTTTAGTGTTCTAGTTAAGAGTTCTCTAAAAGCAATGTGTGGTAAGCGATGGATAATGCTAGTTGGTTTGTTGTTGTTTTGTGGGCTTTTTTCTTTAACTCAGGGGTTTTTTCCACCTTCTTCAAGGTGAAGCATCTGGCTATGACAGTGAAATAAGTATTGTAGAAGATTCATGTGGACCATTCTCTCAGGGTGAAATCCTCACTACACAGGTGAGTTTATGTCCTAAATGCTATAAGTAGCTTGCATTCTAGAAGATAAGTAAGTACAGGAAAGCTGTGAAGCCAATACGGTGGGAAACTTCTTTCATAATTCCATGTGTCATTAAATTACTTCCAAAAGCATAATTAATGAAGAACTGTAGAACTGCTTCTATGCCATTATTTGTCCAACTTTGCCTCAGCTGGTGACCTCACATTGCAATGATCACAGCTTGTTATGTGGTATTGGTTACAGGGTTTGATTGTGAGAAATGCTAATTAATACATCTCCATACTTGACCAATGCTGGAAGTGTCAGCTCCCTGTATTTAAAAGCTTTAATGATAGGAATTTATAAGGGTTGGTGATAAGAATTGGATTTGTTATGATATGGTATTTAGAAGCACGGAGTCTTGCCTTCTAAGTGTAAAGATTAAATCAAATAATTCCATATTAGAATATTATAGCTACAAGTCCCAACAGGTGGTGTCTAATGAAAGGTATGTCTAGCAGTGTATTTTTCATCTACTCCTAATATCCTGAATGCTGCTTGGTGGTCTGACTATGTGTTGGTTGATTTGGGGCAGGGTTTCAGCTGGGGGTTAGGGGTTTGGGGATTTTTGTTTTGCTCTGGGTTTGGTTTTTTTTTGTCCTATGTGACTTCAAGATAAGTCATATCAAATCTCTCTTCAGCATTATCAGCCCTATGGGTTTTATATATGTCAAAGAAGATTGAATTTCATTTTTGTTCCTTATAGGTGGTTCTGTTGACAGCATCAGTGTAAAATATGGTCAGCTGGCAGGACATTGCTTCCTAATGTAACTTCATGGATAAAGATTTTAGGATGTGCCTAGGTTGAATGGATTAATGGCAGTATGCATGGGTGGGGCATTTGATTTGTGATGTGGTGTTGGTTTTCTGTTCGGCTTGGAGTTTTTTTATGAGTTCAGTAACAAGGAAGTTCCACATGGTGCCAGTGCTGGAGCTACAAATGAAATATTCTGTTCTGTGGAAACTGCTCCAACATGTAGGGTGAAGGGTTTGGGTTTTTAAAAGAATCCTTTGAAACTCGGAGCTGTGCTTATGAGGAGCTGCCTATGGCATGTTTTTAATAATTTTATGTAGTTTTTGAGGGGGAACATAAGGAGGAACATAGTATGAAATATCTTAGTCCTTTAAATGGCCTTTGGGGCTTTTAGTAATGGTGGAAAGTGAGGACTCAATTTAAAATTTAATGATGAACGTCAAGTATTGAGTTACTAATGCAGTTTGGACAAAATTGCTTTTAAATACATTTGTGCCGAAGTTCTGTGTCGGGATTTTTTTCTGATTGATTAAACTCTGAGACATCTAAACTGAAATAATGTGACAGGCAAAATGAGTGCGTGGCTGGTTGGGTGTTTTTTCTTCTGATGTGTTTGTTACAGTAAAAGCACCATAGTCACCTTTTGTACACAGGGCAAAAACTAATTCAAAACAATTTTGCTATTTGTAATTTTTAAGTGTCGGTTAAAGATATTAATCCTGAGTTTGCTAATGATGGCACTCCTGTGCCTCTTTTGCAGCAAAAGAATGCTATGCAAAATAGCCTGAAAAAACTTCAGCAAGAAATGGCTGTGCTTGAAGCAGTGCTAAAGCAGCATGGAAGTCAGAACTGTGAATTTTTACCTATCCATAGGGAACTGCCACATTCTGGTACTGAAGGAACATTTGGAATGGAACAAGTGAGAGAAGAAAAAAAAAGGTTAATGGTTTTGTTTGGGGTTTATGTTTATTTCAAAACTTTTCTTTTAAAATAAATTAAGATTTTGAAATAAATACCTTTGACCTTCTAAGCAATTGCAATAGTTTCACTGTCACTGCATTTTTCTGTTACTTAGAAGAGTGAAAAAGTTATTAAAATCAATTTTCCTCTCTCAAGATCTCCAGAATTGTTGCTTCCATCTTCTAAATCCTGTTTGTTAGAGAGATCAAATCTGGAGAATGGCCTTGAGTGTGACAGTGTTCTGAAGAACAAAACTCCTGAAAAGACAAAATCTGTGCAGGAAGCAGTGCAACAATACAGGCAGTGTCATCTTGAAGCAGGTAACATTTAAGAGGAATACAATGCATCTTGATTTCTTGTGGTTTTCTCCTGTTCTTTTCATGTTTTTACATATCAGCAAGACACAACTTTTTCTTGTAAATCAGGGATTTTAGTTTATATGTCCCTGGTCAATTTAAAAAGATCCTGCTTCTTGGTAGCCCAGCTGTATGGCTGCCCACCGAGATGGAGCGTGACAACATTTTGAGAGTAATAATTTTTCTGTCTCACTTCTAAATCCGTACACATTGATAAATATGCTACTGAAGTTCCACAGGTATTTAGTGTCTTGCCTATAGATAGGAGAAAGTAATGCTAGAGGCAAAGATGAAGGAATAAAAACATAAGAAGAAGTGACTGTAGAATTTAAACCTAAAAGGTAGAGAGAGCAACAGCCTTCTACCGTGACTAAAAAAAGATGCAGTTTTCTCAAGGAGTAATTTCTCTTTTCCTTCAGAAAATGCAGAGGAGCAGAAATCTGGGACCAGAGAAAACAGTGCATCTGTATCGTCAAATCTCTCTGGAAATGTGACCCAGAATCCAAGTAACTCTTCTTCCTGTGTAAGACTTTTTACCCCTCAAACTGCAGAAGCCACGGATGGGCCTGGTGTAGCTCAGAACACTAATGAAAGCTGTGGCCCAGGACAAAAGCTGAAGAGAAGTGTATGTTTCCCTGTACCCGTTCTGCACGATGCAGCTGGGAAAGAAAGTGCTACAAGTCCAGTTGTGACTAAGAGGAAAGAAATGTCAATTGTGGCATCAGGTCTGAATCACAGTGAACACGTAAGTAAATTTCAGAATTTTGAGATCACTAGTTAATGATTCCTGATTACCACTAGAGAGTCCTCAAAAGAGTATAATAGAAACTAATTTGTAGGAACTGCAGATGAGTAATACAGGAACTTAAACTATTTCACTCCTAAAAATGTGAGAATGCTGCCTGAAATGGCACTGTTAAGCTTAGTGAAGTTTGAAGTTTTTTAATGATCCCTAATGTCTAGGGGAAAACCAGATTATTCCAAAGGCAGAGGACTTCTAGGGTGCTGGGGAGGGGGCTTTTTGAATGGTTGGTTCACTTGGTGTTCTCAGATGTTTCTGCTTTACCCAGATTCTGATCCATAGTGAGCATTTCTGTAAGTATTAATTCTGAGTTGTTTCTGCACTCAGCTTCCAGAAGGATTTGGCTTTTGGATTATAAACCACACACCAAGAGCTCGGCTTTACTTTAATCTGTTGAATGGTGCCAAAATTGACTTTAAGGAAATGAACATTCTGTGTGCTGACACATAAAAAACAGTTACTTTAAAGTTACTATCCTATTGTTATGTTCCTGCAAACTGGCACTGTTGGGGCATTTAAAATTGTTGCTGACTATTAATTTTCTTAACTACTTTTCAGTTGGTGGTCCAGAAGTTTGTGAGAAAGACTCAGAGCACTTTATCTAATCACATTACTGAAGGAACAACCCATGTCATAATGAAAACAGGTTTGTTGGGAGCTGTGTGACCAAATCTTGTATTGACAGACCATATAGAATTTTACCTTTAGCCTAACCAACAAGCAGACAAGTCAGCAATAAATTTGAATAATTTTAAGGAAAAGGTATTGATTGTTTTCTCTATAGTAAGTTTTTGGTTTAATCTTGGGAGACTTTCTTATTCTATTTCACAGAAACAGAGTGAGGGCATGTTTTTCCTTGTGTGATTCGAAGTTAATGTTATTTAATATTTGTTTCTCCAGCTGTTTGGTCATAATTTGCAGCTGTTTACAGAACATTAGTGTGAAGCAGTTCAGAACCAACCAAAAGGAAACAGAGATAGTTCCCAAAGAAATCATGCTTTTTCTTGCCTCTTATCTTTATTGAATAATTTAAAAAGAGTTCACAAGTGGTACATGTGACTAGTTTCTGCTTGTTTCCTTCAGTTTAGTAAAATCATTACACTAGAATTTTGGAACTTTTTATAGTTTTGATATTTTGCTGCTGCACTTAGCAAAAAAAAGATTTGCTGTTAGGTACAGATAACCTGACCTGGGATTTTTTTTGCTAATGGCAAAACTGAAAGAGATCTTACTCTTGTTTGCTCTGCAGATAAGCAGCTGGTGTGTGAACGGACGCTGAAGTACTTCTTGGGCATTGCAGGAAGAAAATGGGTAGTTAGTTATCAGTGTATGTATAACTTGTTTTGGAGCTAAGCAGTCTTTGCCCTTCTACAGTGAATGTAGTCTTCATTGGTAACAGTAAAGAAAATTGATCTCTTCATGTCTTGGCATCTGATGTTTTGCAGTGTTTGTTCTAAATACTTTAAAATAAATTAAAATGTAAAAACCCAAACAAACAGCAACATCAAGCTTCTTCCTCTTGTGAATACTTTTTCGGCTTTCAAATAGCCACAATGGATTGCTTCTTACCCTAGCAAAAGCCTTTTGTCCCTCTTAATTTAAATCTTTGAGATGTATGGCATCAATTAGTGTAAAATTAGAATTATTTATAAAAGGTAAAAAAATTTTTAAGTTCTATCAGCATTATACTGTATTCCCTTAGCACAAATACCTTCAAGTTAATATAGCAATGAAGTCAGACTACTGGCAGTGGAAGAACAATTTTGCTGGATAAAATTACTTGTCTTGTTCTGATCTTTTTATTTAGGGGTAATTCAGTCTTTTAAAGAAGGAAGGATACTAGATGAGGTAGGTCTTTTATCTTAAGTGAAACATCAAATGGTTAAGTAATGCTATTACACTGATGGACTTACCAGTTACTTCAGATATTGTCTAAACATTTAATATATGGAATTTTAGCTCTGAAACCTGGGATTCTAGTTTTACCAAATCCTAGGACCAAAAGCCACATTTAGGCTATATGGGTTCATTGTTATTGAGGACATAATGAGTCTTGAATTTTTTTTTTTAACAGGTTATAGACATATTTTTATAAGTGTTTCTACTGATTTTGATAGATCATGGCATAGAGCAAAAGCCCTATTCTTAGCTTAAGGAAATAATGTTGTATATAGATAATTTCTATCAAATAAGACTTTACTGATAAGTTAATTATAGTCATGGAGTGTGCTGCTTCTTTTATCCAGTTTGCTAGACTACCATACAGTTTGACTATTTGTTTCTTTTAAAATTACCTGATGCTGCAGGGGTTTCATTACTTCAGCATTTCTCTTGAAAAGCCTTCTAATTCATTGTCTGCGCGCAGTTGTAGGTTTTCAATTCTGAAATCTGTTAGGATGCAGAGCTTTGACAGGAAAGTGCTCTCAGTTGCTAAGTTCTGATTGCTTCCTTGTGTTATGTTCCAGGAGAACTTTGAAGTTAGAGGAGATGTAGTCAATGGGCAAAACCATCAAGGTCCTAAGAGGGCTAGACAGTCCCTGACTGAAAAGGTACGAGCACGTCAGGAATGCAAGCTCTGTCCTGCTGCGACTGTTTCAGATATGTGTCTGTGCTAGCTGAATATCTGGAACTTCTTGCACTTTCTTTGCTATTCTGTATACACAGGGTTGTACAAATTAAGCATTTTTGTACGTGAAAGGTGAGCTCTGTCAGCAGCAGAACAGATGTGCTGAAGTGACTCGCTGTGCTTGGAGTGAATGCCATCTTTTTATAACATAACACAGGGTTGAAGATCTTTAATATTTTTTTGGTTTGTAAGTTACAAAGAGTTTTGGATATGCTTTGTGAAATTGTGGTAACATGATAACAAGCCCTGGAAGTGTAATGAAAACAGCTTATTAAGCATTGTCCTTTAAAAACCCCGTATGAACATTGTTAACATGTTCCTTGCTTTTCAGATCTTTAAAGACTTTGAGATCTGTTGCTATGGACCTTTCACTGATATGACTACAGGTGCGTCATTTTAGTGGAATTATGTGAATAGTTAACATGAAAAATACTTGTAGGGAGACTGTGCATTCACCAGAATTTTGCAAAATTATCCAAAATTATTACCAAAAGTATCCTCTTCTTGGATAATTTTTTACCTCTTTTCCTCTGGAACTTTCAAAATACCTACATGGACTAAAGTGTAGATAAAGAACTTTATCCAGTTCTATCTCCAAATAGAGTGGAAATAGTGTTCTCTTCTATTTGCATGTCCTCAGGCAACCCCCCTGGTAATTTTGCTGTATTTAAGACCAGGTCTTTTATCTCATTTATCTCTGATTCTCTAGTGCTGAAGGAAAAGCATTAATGTCATGCTGTCTGGTAATTGCTATCGATGCTCTTCAACACTTGTATTTGAGAATTTTTCCTTCTGTCTTAGTAAACAGTTCTAACTATTGTTTTCTAGCAGTTGACACATCCTCGTTGTAGCCTTCTGTCTGTGGGAGCAGGTGTTAAACGTGAAACACAACAAAGTGTTTATATACAAACAACAAAGAAGTTTATGTACAAAAAAATGCTGTGCAGAATAGCTTCACTTTTTACTTTTAAAATTCAATAAAATATATTACATGTTTTGAAAATTTAAGGTATAATTTTTCTACTGAAAATATTTGTACCTGGCTTCCCATTTTTGTAGCTTATGCAGCAGATACTTTCTGATTTGTCCAATATAACTTTATTTTTGACTGGGTGAAATATCCTCACATCTCTTGGCACTTACAGTAATTGCAACAGAGGATGCAGTGCTTTCACCTGCTGCAGTGATCCTCAGCTGTGGCTCTTATACTTGAGAGTTTAAATGTTCTTCACTACCAATTCAACAAATTGGTGGAAAATAAGTACTTTGGCTACTTTTGTTAATGAGAGATAATCACAGTTCTAAATTGTGGTTTTTAGTTTTCATTTCAGGTCTTGCATCCTTATGATAAAAGGAAATAAATTGTGACTTTGTTCTGGTCATATGCTCCTTTGCTTTTTCAGGATTTTGTTTTATGCAGACCTGACTAGAGGAGGGAAGAGGGAGTTTATGCTCCTTAGCAGGTTTGAAAGTGAAAGGACTTGTTTTCTACCAAGGCTAACACCTCTTTCAAATTACGGTGGTTTGTGTCTTGGAACAAACGCAAAGGCTTTGGGAATAGTGTCAGCTTCAATGTGACAGAAAACACTGAGGTAACTGACTGTTGTCCTGATTTCTGCAGAACATCTCGAGTGGATGGTGGAGCTTTGTGGTGCGTCTGTCGTGAAGCGGCTTGGTCTGTTCACACACGCGTCAGTAAGTGTTGATGAGGGTTACCCTTCCACAGGGACATGGTGTACACGTGGACAGATTGCCAGGCCTTGAAGGACCTGTGGGAGACTGGAGCAGGCAGGTGTGCTCCAGAGCTGGCTGCACAGCCTGGCACTGGCACTGTGTTCTAGGCCTCTACACTCTGCTCTAGAAGACAGGCTCCCCTGTAGTGGAGAAATGATTGATGTTGGCCAGATAGTTAATTTGTCTTGAAATTAACACTAAGCTACACCCTTCAGCACTAAAAGCCTTTCGTGCCTGAATGTAGTCACAGCATTCCTGGAGAGAAATCACAGAAGAATCTTAGGAACTAATGTTCCTTCTACTAGTTCTTAAATTCCTCTCTGAAGTGATGTTCTGAAGCAGAGTTGGCCAGTTATTGCTCTCTGTAGATAAGTATGAGAGTGATTTAAGGACAGACAGATAACAGTAGCATTTTTAATTTTTATCTTAAAATTCTAGAATTCTACTGCTGTTGTGGTTGTGCAGCCAGATGCTTGGAAGGAAAACATGGATTATAGAGGTAAAGCAACACTGTCATGAGCTGTTTTCTGGGGTACACGTTGAGTGTCTTTATCACATCTGTCATTTTAATAGCTAAATATCACAGGTTTGTAGAGAAATCAAAATTTACTGAATGTGGAGGTGGAAGTATGTCTTGAAAGAAAAATCTTGAAGGACAAAGTATATTGTCTGAAGAACCAGCAATAGAGTCTTAAAAGCTACTCTGTCAGACAAAAGCTATTGCCTCAGTTGCCCTCTGTGTATTATCAGCTTTACAGAATCTCTTCTGCTTGGATAGTTTTTAAAAGGTAAGGAAGGGTGTCCTTGGAGGACTAGTAAGATCTAGGAGAAAGCCTCAGATGCAACAAGATTCCCTTGGTCTGGAAAGACCTTGTTAAAAAGCCTTAATTGATACAGTTTTGCTTTTTTTTTCTTTTAAACAAAATGCTCTGGAGAAACCATGAGACTTTGAAAATACAAGTGTTCCAGACTGACTTACTTTTAAAGGGGATAGTGGGAGTTCCAGAATGAATGGGAGCTAGTTAGTGTACAGTGAAGTCCAACAAAAAGGTGAAGCAGGACCATGATGTAAAAAACCCAGCTGTTTCCATGGCACTGGAAAAATCAGAAAATAAAAAGATCCTGGAATGGGGAGGAACAGTCTGAAAGCACTTCAGTAATTTTCTGTTGTTTCTGTCTTAATGAGACTCACTGCTTGTCACATACTCAGTATGTCTGGGCAGACAGGAACCAAAGCTCTGCCACTGAGATCCTCAATTAAGAGATAACGAGAACTGCTTTCTTCACTTTTAGTGTTTATGCTGTGATGTTCACTGTTTCCTGCTCAGCCAGCTGCCAAACAGCTCTTTTCTTTGGAGCAGCAGCATTGCCTGCCGCGTCACTGGTTTTAGACTTGGTTTTTATCAAGACCTTTAAAATGTCACAGATAAAGCAAATTGGTTATTCTGAAAGACATTAGTAGACTCACCTTCAGCTTGTTTTGACTCCTGGATAACAGTTGTATCATTTGTGTCTTTGTCTTGCAGCCATCCAGCGGCAGAACAACGTTGCCGTGGTTACTCGGGAGTGGGTGCTGGACAGTGTGGCTTGCTATGAGTGCCAGAAGTTCAGTGCTTACCTCGTGTCCTAAGGGTCAACAGCAGTTTTTATTAACAATAAAATTACTTAAACAACACTACCATCTAAAGATGGAATTTCCCATTGTTCTTTAAAGCTTTACATTAACTTAAAGAACTATTTTGAAATTACAAATGTTACATTTTAAAAGTTAGAAAATGTAGAATATGGCCTGCTCAGAGAAATGGTGATGTGTTATTTGCCACTGCAGCCAGTTCCTGTTTAGATACTTGAGGACATTTTGGAGATGGTAATTTAAAAGGGTAGTATTGGGTTCAGGGCTTAAAATGTACTTGCACTCTGGAGTAACCTCCATATTTTCATTTGGCTTAAATACAAATCCTGAATATTATTTTGTGATAATTAATGCATCAGCCTTGGCCTTTGGTTGATTATGGTTGTGTTGCAAACTCTACAAACAGCTTTCCTGTTGTGTGTCAAAGTGCCAACTCACCCTAACCAGAAACATTATCCACGTGTATGGCCCCCAGAAAGCCAATTATTGATTCTAAACAGAAAGCAGTTCTTAAAACCAGGAGGCTGTACCAGTCTGATTTCTGACAAGTGTATGTGGCACTGTGAGAGGATAATGAATAGATGCATTTTAGTATCCCAGTGGACCATAATAAGCCAGATAAGAATCTGCTTCTAATAGTCCCTGCCTGCAAAATGAGGCTGCAAAGAAATTGGGTTTTTATGAAAGAAAATATGTTGCTTGTTTCTGTGGCCAAGCAATTCAACTTCATACCTGATTTTGAACTTTGAGAGCGGAAGGAGAACCTGTTCTCATGCACTAGTTGTTTAAAAAGAAAAAAATGTAGCTAAGTTCAGAAAATTGTTTTGTGCTAAGATGCTGCTGTCTAGGAAAGTCACAGAAAGTATGTTTATAAATATTTGAATGCACAAAGAAAATAAAATTATTTTGGCAAGTATTGTACTTAATTGTTTAGCTTTTGTTATGTGAACTAGTCCCTCAGTCTCTGCATTGAGGCATTTGCGAAAAAGTACCTAAGCCCAACCTTCTGAAATGGGGAAAGAAGTGGAGACTTGCTAGAGAAAGTAAAACGTGAGAATTTCAGAGGTGGAATCAGAATTGCAATTTCTATCAACCTGAGAAGTAACTGTGCTATCAAGTGTCTTGCAGCTGCCAAGTGCAGGCAGTCTGATCAAGCATTGCTGCTGGTGGTGTGAATGCTGGAAGCGTTTGCTCAGCTGACACACACTGCTGTTTTCTTCTGCGTGACAATATTCCATAACTACGAGGCTGTTCAACATAGCCTCACCTGCAGACTGGTGCTCCTCTTATCTCTACAGCCCATGCTGGCAGTGGATATTTTATAATCTACATTTCAAAGGACAGTTGGAGGCAATGACTAAATACTGCCCGTTAGATGCAAGAAAAAGGCCAAGCAAAGCTGTTTTGCTTCTGCCACTGTGAAATTGTCCCCCAGATCTTGATACAAAAGTCCTTTCTATCAGGTAAGGTACTAGCTTCAGCTGGATAATTGTCTATGGGAATGACACCCATGGCACTGCTGTTCCTCCTTGAAGGTGACTACATCTGTGGAAACTCTGTTTTTGTAGTGGTCTCCATCTCGTGTAAGATTTGAATGAAGTGAAATGACTACCAGATATCTAAAGCCCAAGGATATGCTTCCAGAGTAGGCACTTTAAGGGGAGCTGATGAGGCCTCCCTCATGGAATCCATATTGATTTCTCCAGTTGGATTTCCAGCTTCAGTAATAAAGCCCCAGTATCTGGAGCTTCATGGCACTCTACGGGTCACACGACAGGTCAGGACCGAGCTCCATTTCTCCCCTGTGTACAACGGATCACAAAGCTGGTCTGGCATGAGTAGAGTAGGAAACCTGAGGGGAATGCAGTTCCCGGGTGAGGCTGGGCCGTGCTGCGCCTGTTAAAGCACTTACCTGGGGGCCAAGGAGAACAGAACCACACATCAAGAGCCGACACCAGCTAAAGGGCTGCACGCTGCCCTCTCAGCAGCGTGTGCTTTTGATCCTACTCACTGGAGGGAGGGAAGAAACAAAGGAAAGCTTGGTGCCTGCTGTAAGCTTGCCTGAGGCTTTGCCATCAGATAAGTACCACATTTGTATTTAAAACTGCGCTGGTTTTGCAACTCAGCAGAAGCTTTTCTCGATGCAGCTGCGTCAGGGTGCAACTGAAGAAACCTGAGCTTGCTGCTCTTTGGTGGAGTAGCTGGGGTCCAGCTGCAGGAGGAATCTGGTGCACCAGAGTTTGGACCCAGCTTTTCCTGACATCCTGGTCAGGCCATGCATAGTCATGCTTCACTGTGTAGAAGTTTTAAATACTACTTGAGGGGCCAGGACGTTGAATTCTTTCCTTCTCCTCTCTCTAGACTATAATTTCTAAACTAATTTTTAATGCAAACGAGGGGAATTTGCTACTTTGGGGCAACAAAGTAAGTCCTGTACTAATGAAACCAAACCTTGGAGAGGGCTGGGCTGGCTTTGCCTTGCCATCAGTGTCACTGACATTGTTGCAGCCCATCTCTTTCCCCTTAAGTTGTTGTTGAGACTCCTCAGCACCTGATTCTCGGCAGTACATTTTGCCTGGTGCCTGGCTGGACCATGCCCATTTCCTGTTGTCCTTCACCAAACCTTCAGCTATCTAGAGTAGCAATCACAACTGTAGCACCAGGCAGGCTCATCAGAAATATTTGTCCTGGATCTTGTGTGCTGTAGCATCTGAATTCTGGCACAGCCCAAAGCTGTTCTGGAGCTCTGTTCCTGCCTTTTCACCAGCGTAAATGAAGTATTGCTGTGGGGCTGCTTTATCTTTCCAGGTACTTTTAACAACCTGGGGGGACAGGGAGGCAGAAGCTGTCCAAGATATTTTTTCTAATGTATGTTAATTAGGCATAGCTTTGTCTTGCATGCTTATCAGCCATGATGATGTCCAGACCAGCAGAGAGACAGCAGCATGTTCTGATTTCAGACTGTCCTTTACATTTTGCTGCTGAACGTTGACAGAGTTCACTCAGGTTATAGTTGTCTTATTGGGATAAGTTCGTAATTGACCTTTGCTTCGTAGCTGTTGTGAAGGCTGCAGACTGAAGGTAATTAAACATCAAAGTGAAAATAATTTGATAGTTACTAGCCCTTTGCTTTGGGCAACACTGATTTTTGTCACAGGATTCTAGTGCTTCTCAAGGGGCGTTTCTGGCCTTTAAAAGGACGAAATGACAGGCTTTTTCCTGAAACCTGGTGGAGCACATCTGTATCTAAAATGTTTGTGCAGTGCCTCTATTGCCTTTCTCCTTGCCTTACCTGACACTGAACCATATTGTCACTTCTCTTTTTCCCTCCTTGGTCCAGTTCCTTGCTCAGAACTCTCAAACTTGCAGCTGCTGCTATTGGAAACACCTGCGTGGCATGGCACATTGGGGATTGATGTGCTAGAAGAATCCGCATGCTGGAACTTCCAGTTGGGTTTGCTTAGCCTGAAGAAGGATAAAGCAGTAGGGGGTGGGGCATAATTGAGATTCTTTTTTAGGTCATCTGCAAAATTATGTCAGCTTTTAATACAACCTGAACGTGCAGGATGGTGCCAGCACACTGCTTTTCCCACTCTGCATCCTCATTTGTAGACTCAGTACACAAGGTAAAGATGGTGTGGTAGCTGTTTACCAGGAAACACCCTTTACATTCCTGACAGGTTACGTGGATAGCAGCTGCTCAAAAAGGAGGTGGAGGGGGGCTTGTTCTCTATGCTGTAACTGAGAGATTTTGAATGCATTTGCTAGTCACTATGCATCGTAAATGAGCTGCTTTGAGGCTTACTCTAAAAGAATATTAAAGTGGCAAATCCATTTAACATGTAGGAGGCAAAGGAAGAAGACAGCAGCTGGGATTCCCACAGCAGGCTCTCCTCTTTCCTTCTTAGGGATTTGGAGGGTTAGCTCTCCAGGCTGCATTCCCTGCTGTGACGCTTCATAGGTCATTATGGTTTGGAAAGGGACTTTAGTGCAAAAGTGAAACTCCAACTGTCCTACCTCCTTCCCTTAGGGGAGTGAGTGGGAGTTCTCTGCTCATCGGATGGATGGCAGAATTTGGGATGTGTGCGTGGTATGGCACAGTGCTTCCGGAAGGATTCCAGCAGGGCTGCAGCATTATCTGGCTGGGGTCTTTCTTTACACAGCCCCACAGTGGAGCACAGATTCCTGAGACTTCACTGATTTATAGAGTGCCTAAGTCTCTTCTGCCCTGGCACTGGTGCAAGCTGACTAAAGGATCAGGACACTGGCAGGCGAGTTGTGCTGGCACTGCCCAGATTATGAGGGTCAGCCATTCAGCAACCCCAGTAAATAGTGGGTATTAAAACACTTTACCGACAATATTGATCATTCTCTCCTGACTGAGGTGAACTATTGCTGCCTCTGCTTTGTGAGTTCTATTGTTTCTGGTTCTAGGTAGATCAGGAGCATTCTGTGTCCAGGGTGAGACATCCCAGCCCTAGACTGTGCGTGTTTGCCAGACCAACTGCTCCTTCTCTGTGAAAGCTCACAAGGGCTGGATGGTGGTGTGGGATGGTAGGGACCTGTTCAACAAAGGTATCTCTTGCAACAACTTTATTCTGCAGCCTTTTCTGTGGGTGTCTTAAATGGGAAATAACCTTCCTTTTAAATCATGTGAAGTTGTACATATTTCAGTATCTGACTGATGAGCAGCAACAAGTATATGTACATCTTTTTGCCAATTTGTTTTACTGTTTAAAATCCTCCCTCTGCATTTGGATCCATGCACAGCATTGTTTCTTGCAGATCTTAAGACTGTTATGAGAGAGCAGTGTATTCACAGATGCAATTAGAATTCTTGTGTAACTCATTACTGGAGTTAATGGTAAATCAAAGAAATTTTATGTTCCTGTTGTTGGTGATTTGTAGGATTGTTTTTATCTTGGGTCTGGTGTCAGTTTTACTTTGCTGATGTTATGAATAAAAACCTTGTGCATAATCTATAATGATCCATCGTGGTAGGAAAAGCCCGTGAACTCACCTGGCTCCCAGGAGAGAGGGTGTGATCTGAGGCCAAGTGGTGAAGTTGCTCCCCAGCCACTTATAAGCCTCAGCTTAGACTTGAAAAGCATCAATTCTTGTTTGCTTGTTTCTTTAATGCAAAGAGCACTTCTGCACAGGAATTCCTTGTTCTGCTGTGAAGCAAAGGCATTTCAAGCCCATCAGGCTCCGAGCCCTTGATGTTGAGAATGCTGGTAGGATTTGGCAGGCAACAGGTACTTATTTTCACAGGCACTTGAGGGAGGGCACGTTCTGCAGGCCGTGGCTTCTTCATCTGTCGAGTGCTGCTGAAACATCTCATTTAAAAAAAAGTTTTTGGGAGGTGATTTACCATAAAGTTGAATCAGCAGGATCAGCAGAACACAAAGTCTTTTTCCCTAAAGCAGGATGGGCCCAATCATACCTTCAGATCAGCAGCCAGGCTCTCCCCTCATCATTGTTCACTGCCATTCCTGTGAAATCCCTGCAGCACTCAGCCCTTGGAGAGGTTTAAGGCCTGAGTACAACTCAAGGCAATCATCTATCTTAACATGGGTTTTGGATGTCAGGGTGACATGCCTTAACCTAGCTGCAGAGGAACAATTCCACTACTGAAGCTGCTGTTGGACATCAAGAGGTTGCAGGAGCAACTGATGGAATTTTTTTTTTTTTTAGTGAGCTACAAGTCTGATTATTACACCCTTTGGTCTTATTGGATTTTTTTCTCCTCCTCTGCTCAGTACCTAACTCTTGGGTGAAAAGCACAAAAGAAAGGCTGTGCTCAGTAGGATCAAGCTGTACAAAGAAACATCCTTTCCTGCTGGTCCCAGTGCGGATGATACCCTGCAGTGTGGGAGCTGGCTTCCCCGAAGTTACTGACCAGTGCTACTGATCAACAAAAATTGTTCAGGTGCACAGCTCATTCTTCTGCCTCTCTGGAGAACCAGCTGTGCTGGCTCCCTGTGCTGTGCTTTCATCAGACAGGGTGCAGTCCCTGCACTCCCCTTCCTTACAGTCCATTCTGTCAGGTCATGATCCAGCAGCCTGGGATCATAGCATCCTGGGATACTATGGCTGTGTCAACTAATCAGACTGAGACTGTGCCCAAGCAACCTCTAAATTCTCTTCCCTGTGAACCAAAAAGTCCGGAAATATGAATGCTGCATTATTACCAAAGCGTTTCCATGCACGTATCTTGCAGGTGTCTGCAGTGCAATCAGCTCTGTCCACATGTACCTGCCAGGTGTTTCCAAGCTACGTGCAAGACATGTCTGCAAAACAGGCTCACAACATCAGTGCAGTGCCTTGCAAATGGGGAGGATTGAAGGGGTGTCACTGAACTGACAGTGGACACCAGCTGTAGTGTGCTGTCGTGAGTCTGTGTTGGGCTGGGAAGTCAGATGTGTCTTGCTGTGCCGGAAAACTCTCACAAACTGAAGGGCAAGGCAAAGACAGAAAAGCCATCAGCACGTGGCTGTGTCCTGCTAGTGAATCCTGCTAAAATGCCAGGTGTAAACTAGAGAAGACCCTTTCAGCTCAAGCTGGTGGTAGTGCACGGCATGGTACGCTCGCTGCTTGGAGCGAGCTCCTCTGCTCAATGCAGGGTTCCAACAACATGAGCTGTGTTGGGGGCTGGCTTAGCTCTTCCAGCCATGCCGGGTTCCAGGAGCCCATTTGGTGGACAGTGCAGAACAGGAGGAAACCCCCAAGTTAGACTGAGCCTCTCTTGAAGCTGGCAGAGCTGCTGCCAAGATCCTTTCCAAGCATTTACCAGGCAAGATTTAATAAAGGGCAGACTGGTCCAAAGGGAATGCAGTGAAATCAGGGCAGCTATTTATACTCCTGTAGGGATGCTGGGTCAGTAGTTTCCCACAAGCTCCTCATTCCTTTGTTCATTTTCCCCTATGCATAAGGACCTCTCCAGAAACTCTTGCGAGGTGTGTGGAGGCTTCCCTGCCCTGCTTGCACTCGCACATGTTTCTCATTCCTGGCTTGGAAGACTTTTTTGATTCACTGTGGTTTTATTTCTGCTTAAGAAATCTCTTGCAGAAGAATCATCAGTACTGGTGAGAGAAACACTTCAAACCAATTCAGGATTAGACAAATATAGATCAAAAGTTTATACTTTAGAGGAAGAGGAAGCCTCACCATGAGCCAAGTACTGACAGACTGTCATTGTGGCTGGAACTGAGTGCTGGTGAGGGAAACCATCAAATAATTTTCTATAACCTGTTTCTCACTTGGTGATTGTGATTATTTGTCAGGGCAAATAGACACAATCACCAAATGAGCCTTTCCTTGATCTGGTGGACTGTGACACACAGAGTCTGATTGTGGAAAAGCTGCCTTCCTGATGCTGCTCTGGGGGACTAAGTCTTTACAGCTCATGCACCCAATCCTATCACCCATTAGGATGTCCTTTTTCCTTTCCAGACTTTTGCTCTAGATTAGCAGATGAAAAAAACCTATTTTCCCTCATCCCAGGGAGAAGACTCAGTGCCATTCCCTACAAAGGGTGCATACTTCAAGTCGTTCAGTGTATCATGCAGAGTTCTGTACCCATTCCTCGAGAACAACCACGCATGGACATATTAACTTTTAAATCATGAATTAATTGTAGTTTCTATATGGTCAGTGAATTTACGAGAGATTTGTACGGTGAGTCTTGCAGCTAATATTTCTCTTGAGAGTTGCAGAGAAGGGGGGAAAGGAGACTGAATTGTCTCTACCGTTAGCCAAGCAACCAGCAGTGCATCTGTGTGAGTGTGTGCTGGCAATACTAATCACAGCACTGCTGGCAGAGCCCTGCACAAAAAATTCTGGGTTATAGGAGTAGCTCGTTAACCTGCTGATCACCATGCAGTTTTCTAAAAACCACTGACCCCTTCTTAATCCTAGTTTGACTCTGACACCCAGACTACAGGGGTTGTAGTTTCCCCTGCCCCAGTCCCAGAGCGAGTAAAATGCTTTCTGCTGTTATAAATGAGAGCCAGGGAGCTGGGAATCTGACTGGGAAAAACACAGACACATCAATATGGACTCACCTCTGACCTACAGGGCATTTCTTTAACTCTCCACAATTACAGAGGATTGTAACAAAAGCAGCCCAAGCCTGTGTTGCTCCTCTCACCCAGGGAGCACTACTGCAGGCTGCAGTGGAAGTGTCACACTGCCCAGGGGGACTCTTGTGGGCAAGGTGCTCCAAGCCCAGTCCTGCTGTCTTCAGCTGGGTAAGACTTCACTTGGAAAGGGTCTCCCGAGGTACTGCAGAGGGCTGAAGTCTACTCTGCCTACTGCTAACAGCCACACCGTGTCCATGAAGACTGTAACTACCAGCCAGCAGGAGCAACTATGCACTAATTCACTACTCAATTACAAATTCAAAGCACCATGCTGGGTTTGTTCCACTACCTTGATATTAACAAGCTCAGTCAAAAAGAACGAGGACATTTCATCTGTGTCTTGCACGTAATTGTCTTTCCTAACAACGGCCTTTGTGCCTTCCCTTACCACCTTTCTGTGGGGATAAATCAAGGGCCAAGAATATATTCCTGCAACACAGACAAGAGCGAGAGACTTGGGGAGGAGGTTCTGTTCATGGAGCCTCTCCAGGCCAGGGCCTGGCATGACATCATCTGCCAGAAAAAACAGGTTTGATTACCTGCATTAATATTCAGGTCATTAAGTCCTCAGCATTTGTATTTATTCATTTATACAAATGAAGTGAGCTTTCCAGAGCATGGCTGACATCAGCACGTTCCCTCGAGGCCCTTTCTGAGAGAAGCATAGGCCATTTTGCATACATATATTTCAATTGCTTACAATGGATTCATTGATTAAATAAAATAAAATTATTAATTGACAGTTGTAGAAATCAGCTAGGGTCAGAGTAAACAAGTGGAAATGACATGTGGTTCACTTTTAGTTCAGTTTCACTTTAGATCAGTGGTTCTTTGTCATTTCTTGCATCGGGGGTTTGAGCACTTGATTGGAACGGGGCACTGATGTAACAGAAGAAAGAACTTCATGACAGAGGCAGACACTGGCCACTGAAAAACAAAGCAGGGCCATTGCCAGGCACCCCAGTGCCTCCTGTGTTCTTCTGGCCTCAGATCTGCACTGAACTGGGCAGGTCTGCCAGACATTGCCTATTTCTCATGACTATGAAAGGTTCATGGTCAGAGCCAGGAACTATGCTGGATTCTTGCACTGGTCCCTTCCCAACCAATGCATATGCAAGTTGCAGCCCCACCCTGCAGTACCAGCACTGTTCCCACCCACTGAAGCCACCTGCTCCCAGCCAGCCTTCCTCCCGCAGCACCTCCTGGAGTTATAATGCTGGTCTTCATCTAAGCACTAAATGGGTAAAGCTGGTCCCGTGCTTAATACGCCCCATTCCTGTGACTGGCAGCTGCCGTGGAATCTCTGTACTTGCCATGTTCCACAAGAAAGCACTGGCTGCCAGGGATACAGACAGGGGAAACTGCCCTGCATTCAAGGAGTCCCTGGAAAGAACTGTCTGAGTAGGAATCTTGGCCTATTTTTGTCTACAGAGCTTTGTCGACGTCCTTTCTTTCTGAAAGAGAATTTGGCATTTTTCTGACTGGCTAACTAGAGATCTTATCCCCAGAATTAAGTCCTAGGGTAGGCTAGGTGGAAAGGGAAAAGCCCAGCTTGAGCAGCTGTATAGAGCAAATATTCACTACCAGACACAAACCAAGAGGGTGTAGTAGGGCTATAGGATGGATGGAAACAGGCATGGAAAGCACATCTAGAGTGGTTTTGAGAATAAATTCATGGCTTTGCAATGGTGAGCAGCAGGGGCCACTGATACCTGTGAATAAATTCACTGGTTTGGATATGTGCAGGTGAAAGCTGTCTATTTTGTAGCTGAAAGCACTCTGTGTTTTCCAGACCGTGGGGTTTCTTCAGCCCTCTGCTCTCAGCTTTTCCAGCAGCTCCTCCCTCAGCTGTGCCAGTGCTATTCCTCGTGTCACCCTTGGAGTTAACGCTGACTGGTGGTTCAGAGGAATACATCCTGGCTTAACAATGTCAGATCTGTTCATAAATTAGTGCTAGGGTGTTAATTTCCTTAAAGCCCACTTGGCAACACTAGGAACTAAAGAAGGTTCCTCGTGTAGGCATTTAATGAGCTAAACCACTTCTGACAGCAATTACACAGCTTCTCACACTGATACCCTTTCTTCAGACAAAGACCACAGTCAAATCTGTAATGGAAGCTGATCAGGGAGCCCAGATGAGCAAGATGCAGAGAGGGGCCTGCCTTCAGTTTTATTTTCTTGCATTTTGACCAAGGCACGCTATTGATACACTTGAAAACTGCTAAAAAGGCTGTTCTGCCATGAACTGAAGAGAAGAGCAACAAATCAGAGGCAAATAATCCTGAGTCCTTAGTCTGTGATTTTTGCTGTTTGAGTGCTCCTGCACATGCTTTGCGAATCAACAGTAATAAATATCCACCTCTGGATGGATGGTGTGTTTTCAGCAGTGCACTCTGCACGATGCCATCCTCTTGCCACAACGTCATTACAAAATTATGTTATGAATATTTTTTCAAAGGTTTAAAATAATTTTTAGGTATATGTTGCTGAAATTATTAAATACTGTGATTTTTATGCAAAGTGACGCTAGGAATGATAAAACACTGGTTTTTTCCATTTCCAAGGGAAAACAAAATAAAGACAGAACATGAGTCAAATATTTTGAGTTTTACTTAAAATTTCTGGTACATGTGACAAAGTTGTTTTTGTGAGAATATTTCATTGGTCTGTGTACACATTTTTAATCTGTTAATTTCTGGCCTTTCTTGGGCATGATTGCATGCCCGTAACCCAAATCACAGCTGAAGAAGTGAAAGTCGCAGTTAGCAAGAAGTCTGGCACAGGCATCACCCTGAGAAGGCTGAAACCCTAGGGTCCTGGTGATGGACTCGGGGGCTGCTAGAAAGTTCTTTCATCACAAGTAACTCATCACGATGGCTACAGTGGAAGCCAGACCAGGAACATTTGATTTCTCAAGGCTCACAGACTCAGTGATGACCCAACTGCGCGATTCTGTGATCAGACCCTTTCCTAGACAGCAACAGGGCTGTGCCCACCTCTGCACCCATCTACACTGTCCTGCTCCACCTGAAATTACTGCCGATAACTTAACTGCTCCTGAGCTTTCAATAACAAAGCTGCACCGAGTTTATCCTCAGGAAATCGTGGGAACGGGCAAGAACAGGCTCCTTGGGATGTCAGTTCAGGCAGTTGTGGGGCTGTCAGGGGACTCACAGTGCTACTGCAAAGAAAATGCTAACTCAGAATGAATAAGCTATTTGTTAAAGACTAGACAGGCTGTGGACTGAGAAGGTAAAGTATTAACCTAACAGCTGCTGCCGGACTTAGCAGAGACCAGGTCTTGGCATGGCCCAGAGTCTTTGCATCTCTGTGCTATGGTCAGCAAGTAGAGCAATGAGGCAGCCACACTCTATGTCACATGCTGCCTGAGAAAATAATTTCCACATCCCTGTTGCCCTTCCATTCCTGATCGCAGGCTGACTGACACTAATGGAAAATATTCATTGATCCACATGGGATGTTCCTGAGGGCCCACTGGCTCAAGAGGTGCTCCCTTCCCTCCTCTCCACAGGTAGCTGGCTTGTTGAATAATTTGCTTGGGGTGGGTTGTGAAATGCCAGTGAAATATAAACTGGCAGACTGACAGGGAGGAAGTGCCCTGGCTCAGCTGTTTTCCGCTTGTGTGAGGAAGACTGAACACACCTGCTGGGTATGAAGGTTTGCATCAGTGCCACTCTGTGGAATGTCACTTAGGTCGATTTGTCTTTGAATGGAGATGGAAACCCTGTGAGAGATGATGTGTTTATTTGTGCACTGCAAGTACAGAGGCCATTAAAGTTTTTCACACATCTGATTCAACAAGTCCGGACAAAAGTGATAAGTATTTCCAGTTTGGGAAAAACATTTCATTCCTGCCTGTAAATATGCGACAAGGGAGATGTATTTTCTAGGCAGGAAAAGAGAATGGCTTGTTAGTTGTTGGCTGTGCTGACTGTTTAAGTTCGATCAGGACCTCAGGTGTCCTCGTGGGAGCTGCTCTGCCCACGCAGCCTGGCCCAGGCTCCCGTGACATGGCAGGAGCTGGATGGTGAGCCTGGAGAGCACATCACTGCTGCTGCGCCAGCATCTTCCCTGTCCAGGTGAGTGACCTGGGGGTGGCTGGCTCTGGTCTCCTTGGGGGCTCATCTGCTGTGGGTTCTGGGT
The DNA here is from genome assembly GCA_013400975.1 of Atrichornis clamosus. Classification (NCBI taxonomy): domain Eukaryota; kingdom Metazoa; phylum Chordata; class Aves; order Passeriformes; family Menuridae; genus Atrichornis; species Atrichornis clamosus. The sequence goes on from WBMZ01014475.1 coordinate 92,463, forward strand.
TTTCCCACTTGTCATCTGTGTTGGGATCACTTTCAAGTCTGTTTCCACCAGCAGGTCTAAACACAGATTGGTCATCTTGGAAAAGACTGCCTACATGTGTTTAATGCAAACATTTACTAAACAGAATACATCATGCAGTCACCTCAAAACTGTCCAGGTATTGTAACAGCTGGACTAATAAAATCAAATTTACAGTAATGCAAGTATCCAGAGGTATAGCTACATCTGCCATTACTAAAAAATACATTGTTAAATAGCAGAGTTTGGAGATTGCAAGGTCAAATCATAACAAAAATTGTGAAGCTGATCGTTTTGGAGCAAATGATCTCATTTCACTCCTGGAAGGGTAGAAGTCTGAACAGTCTGGAAGTGGATACAAAACATTACAAAATATACTGAAGAAAGATGCATTCTAATACTGAAAGAATAGTGTGCCTAAAAACATCAGGTCTGCAATGAAGAGCTACACAGGTGATGTCAGAGGGATGACTTACATTTGGTTACATGTGTTATTATCACTATAGATACACAGATATACATATATACATTAGATATAGATACACATGTAAATATCACTCAGTTCTAGACCCCTGTTGCTGCAGTCACAGCAAAATTTGACAGCCAGTGCCAAACGAAGCTGGAAAACTGCTTGATTTATCTAGAGCCAGTCTAAACAACTAGTCAGAGGTGCCCCATCACACATGCCTCTAGGATCATCCTGGGCACGAGGGAAGGAGCAGTTTGTTTGGGATCCCACAGGGGATGTTTTGGAATGGCAGTACACTGGTGCTTATCCCAGCATAGCTGTGAAGGACTGTGAGGAGGTGGCACACAACCATTTCTGTTCAAATAACATCCTTCTGAGCAAGCTCACCCAAGGACTACTGCACATAACCCAGAGTGAGCACTGGGCCCTGCCTGGTTCAAAATCCCTGGTTCACCACCCAGAACCTTCACATCGTGCAATCCACTTCAGACAGTCCACACACTGAACTGTGACAGATTTCCCCTTCAGACCTTCCCAGAGTCTTTGAGGTGAGTTTCACTTCACTGTAAGATCACAAAAGGCATTTTCCATTCAGACAGATGTCAGGCGTGCTGCCTGTAAGCAGTCGTGCTGTAACCCCTCCTTCTAATGCAACAGGACCCCGATTCAGTGGTTCAGTCTGAAAAGACTTTATGCCCCTACTGCAGTTCTTGATCTTGACAGTATATTGAAACACAAGAAATGAACTCTTAGCTGCTTTTGATTTCTTTCTATTTGATCATCCATTCTCCTTCCTTTTCCCTTGGTTGCTGCAACTGTTAATCTTACAGGTCGTAGAGCTTTATTAAAATAACACACCAGAAAGATGTTATTACTGATTAGTAAAGGCTTTATATATTTCTTTTCAATAATTTAAGTTCATTAAGTCAATGTTATTACACTAAATACCAGATCAGTTAGTACAGATGGGATTGCTGACCAGGAATTGTCACTGTAATGTTATCCTGACTTGGAAGGTGTCCATTAATTAACAATTAGAGCCCAACTAGAAATCATAAAAGAGTTTTTTTCTTAGCTCTCACATATGCTGATTATCACTCATTAGCAACCTTACTGAAAGGACTATTGAAGAGTTGGTGATCCAGTGCACGGGCACACAGACCTTCCATGAGCCCTCAAGGTGGGTCTGGAGATCACTCAGGCCCTGCCCTGCCCTTGCCTTTCCCAGGACATTCCCTCCTCTAGCAGGGCATCGTCCACTGGTGCAGAGACTACTGCATCCATCCTCGGACCCTGCTGCCCTGTGATGGGGCTGCAGAGAGATCAGGGTTGTAAGAGGATTAGCAAGTTACCACTCCTGGGAGCAGAACCATTTCTGCTGCAATCCAGACTGAAGGGGCTGTCTGTCCCTGGCAGCGAGCTGCTCAGTGTACCCCATGCATAGGGAATGCTTTTTTAGGCAAGACATCTGCACTGGCAGTGTTGCTCATTAATTTTTCTGCACACACTAATTAGGGGCCTCAAGTCCTCCTCATCTGCTGTGTCTTTCATGTGTCAGTTCCATTTCTTCCATCTGCTTGTTTTGGTGTCTCTCTTTCCTGTGCTGACTCATCTGCCCAAGACAGGGATGCTCCTTGTCTGCACTGCTGGCCGGTGCTGAGCTTTGCAGTGGCCAGTCCTCCATTCCGTGCCTGTGAATCCAAGGCTTGCACCACGCTGGAGCAGGCAGGTGCAGGGTGGAGCTGGCATTCAGGTTGCTGAGAGGGAGCACAGATTGCATGCCGTGTAAGCCAGAGACAGCTCGCACCAGGTCCAGCACTTCCAGCTGACCTAGAGTTCTCTGGGCTAGAATTGAGAGCAGCAGCTGGCTTTGACTACTTGAGTTATTCTTTTGGGGAACCTGGTTCCCTCCACTGGCAATGCAGAAGTCCAGGGTATCCAGTCTCCCCAGTAAACTCCATCCCCAGCTGAATGTGAAGTCGCCCGCTTGCAGCCAGGACAATTCCTGTCCTCTTCACGTGATCTGGATCCTCCCTCTGCGTGTGGAGGAGGTGGGATGATGTGTGCCTTCCCTGCATCTGTAAGGCAGCACGGACTGAGGTTGGGCCCATGAGCATTTTCCGTGGCCGTAGAAGCTGAGTCAGAATCCCACACCCGGGGATCCAGTGGGAACCCCAAATGCCATTCCTGGGTTATCTGGTGCTTTTTAACAGAAACTCTGATGCTCCAGAGTGAGGGCCATGGCTACATCCCACACACATACACTGCTGTGCTTTTCTTATCCCAAGTTACCTGCCATTAACTTCAGCAGATTCTTTGGAGCTGTTCCCATGTTGAAAAGGGGAAAACCCCACACTTTCATTAACTTCTTTTCTTACTACTCCCTTATACATACACAAAAGACTCCCCAACTGTTCCCAGCAGGCTGTGGTTTGGTTGGGAGGAGAAGGGACCCAACAATGGGTTTATTTGGTCTGTTCTGTGGCTGTGACTCTTCTTTCCTGCTTCAGATTTTTTTCCTTTTTTGTCTTTTCTATTCTTCTTTTGATTTTGCTTCCTTTTTGTCTTGTTTTTTCCTCTGTAGGGAAGGAGAGTGAGGGAGAGGGACTCCTCTGAAAAGTCTGGTTAAATGAACTACTGTGAGACTCCAAACACTCTTTATGGGCAAGAAGTCTGGTGGAGAAGCAGATGCCAAGATATTAAGCTGCTTGCTGAATTGTGGCTGCAGAGAGTAGCCTTGGAGTCCTCTGAGGAGGGGCAGAGAAGGGGACGGGGACACTCATTTGCCCAGAATTCAATCCCACTCTGAAGCCACAAGCCCAAGCCTTCAAAGAAGGCTTCAAACAGTCAACGTCTGAGTTGTACACAAGTGTGACAGATACCTGCTTCGGGTTCAGCTCAGCTGTGGCAGCATTTGCATTTTGGCCTTCATTAGCTTCTCATGGGCTGCACGTTTCTGTGTCCAACTCTGGTCAGGTCTGCATCTGAGTCTGGTCCTGCTCACACTGGCAGAATGCACATTTTTTCACCACTATAAGTTTTTTATTTTTGGTCTTGTTTTTGGCTGTTCTAGAAGCAGCTGGGCACAAATTACTTTCACTCCAATATAATTATTTTCATACCACAGACTTCCAGCTAGTTAGAGCTGTGCAGGGAGGGGTCGGGTGTGGGCAGAAATGATATTTCCTTGCAGTACAGAAAATAAACAAATTAACAAAACCAGAAGTTTTCAAGAAAGATCCCATCCTTTTTGTGTAACCCCAAACACCAGCTGCTTTTCTGGCACTGCAGCTTCGGCTGCAGTGCTGAGCACTGGATGTGCATGGGAGATGTCACCTGGGCAAGGAAAGCAAGAGGGAAGACCCTGGAGAATGTAGCTTTGAGCTCCATGTCCTACTTCCCTTATGCGGTGGGGCAGGGGGCATCTTGTGGGGGTGGGCATTGTAGATTCCCCTGACTGTAACTAACCTTGTTCATGAAGCCCAGTACTGAACTGCAAGTCTCAATGAACTCGTCTGTTCTGCTTTCCCTACACTGACAGCATTGTAAGCCAGCACTGTCCCTCCCCCAGCACGACACAGAAAGCTCCCACATCTCCATAAACTGTGCCTTGGGAGGTTTAGTCTGATGTTCAGTGCTACCACTGCAGCAATGCCTGTGGGGAAAGCCCTCAGGCCGGGGTTCTGCCCTGTGCAGCCCCTCAGCATAGATCCTGAGAACCAAGGATTTGCTTATAGGGTGAGCTAACAAGTTACTGTAGACCCACTGGGAGTTTAAACTAATCAGTGACCCAGAAACTGTTTTTGTAGAAACTGTCCCATTAAATTCAAAAGCCTAAAAGATGCTAGAACATAGTAAAAGGGAATGTGCTTGCCAAACACTGCTGTGCTTGGAAAGAAGGAAGACAGTGACTGTGTCTCACGAGGATGGTGAGAATAACTGCACACAGGTTAAGGGGAGTGGGCAGTGACACTGGTGTGCCACTGACTGCTGCTATCCAAGCAGGGACCTGGTTTTGTTCAACAACGTTCGCAAAGGCTCTGGGGACCCTAGAGAGTGAAAAAAAAAGCATCATGATGCTGAGGATTGTTCTTGACATACTGCCTTGCTCAGTTCCTCTGCTCCCAGACCGCAGATGGGCATTTTCATGCTCTTGCAACCTGCACACAGCACAAGTGTCCAGTCATTGATGAAGCTTTTCTTGTCCTGGTAAATCAGAAGCTCCAATTCCCCAAAATGCCTTCACCATGCAGCTGCAGTCTAAGACCTGGGTGTGAGAACAGACACAAAATAGAGTCAAAAGCTATTGCGGTAGTGAGGACAGAGGCAGCTCGTATCAGCTCAGACTGCTGGATCAGGCATAGACAACCTGCAAACACCGTGGGAGTATTTAAGGATTCGGGATGGGGGGAGAGGCTATTCAAGGCAGGTGTTTCAGCTCTAAAATGAATACCAGCAGCTAAGTCCTCTGGGTTTTTCACTGAAGGGTATGCACAAGCGTATTTCAAGAGCTAGAGACAGACATTAGGACACAAAGAGAAGTCAGGCAGTAAGAGATTTTGAGAGGATGTGTGGTTTGATTATTTAAAATGAAGAGAGTCAAGCATTATGAATTTTCCAATGATGTTTATTTGTTTCCTGTAGTGCACAGACACAGTTGGATCTGGCAACAGAGCAGATTCTTTTTTTCCTTGAAGTGTCCATGTGACATTAAGCCCAGGCTAATACTGTCATCAAAGGCATTTAGAGAGGGTAGCAGCAGAAGCAATGAGAGGTGCTGGGAGGAGGCTGGACAGCAAGGCATGAGGGCAGGGAGCACCTCCTCTCCCACTGCCACAGCAGAGACAGATATGCATGAAATAATTTTTCTCATCTATACCAGACGAACACAGCACCATGCAACACAATCTGCAGCTGGAAGTGGATGGAGAGCAGGATATAGGTAGTTATTGCAGTTATTGTTGGAAGCCATGTGTGCAGGACCCGTGGCCACGGGCAGCAGGGAGAGCCCAGGGAGGAACCAGGTGTCAGCAGCTCACACAAAGCTCCTGAGTGGCATTTGCTTGCTGAAGGGAACCACGATTCTCAGGATGCAACTACTGGAATAGACCTCTCCCTTGGAGCCAGATCCACTCGGCTGCATTTCAAATGCAGTTCAAGTATCTAAAATACCGTGGAAAGAGACATCTGTCCATTTTCTTTGCAGGAGGTGGACTACCATGGTGTCTCATCAGGATAACGCTCCTTCTCAGGGTGCCTTCCCTCCCAGCTCTGGCCCAGACCTGCACCTTCCATGGCACTTGCTGTCCAACCTGGCTGAGGGCAGCACAAGCTGAAACATAATTTCTCTTCTAAAGGAAGATTGGAAGAATACCTCCTCCTGAAGGCACTCTGCTGCTTGCAATCTCCCCTCCTCCCTCCAGCCCAGGTTGCACGCAGCCCCCAATCCCACACCGTGTGCTGTACAGCTGCACACAGGCAGAGCCTGGGCCGTGGGTACAGGAGGGTGGCACACACACAGCATCGCTCCCTTTTACTTTGTTTCGCCCAGTCACAGACCTTCCAGCACTCGAATAGTCCTCTGCCAAGTGGTTCCTTCATCCCAAGCAATCTGCACAGCAGCAGCCAGCCCAGATGTTTCCACAGTGCAGGGCAAGTTGTGCACTCCTGCTTGCAGCTGGGACCTTTACTCAGCCCTAGAGACTGAGAAAAAGGCTTTGGAAAGGCAGGCTGGCTCCTGCAGCCAGCACCATGCCCTTGTCTCAGTCAGTCACTGTACAGATGGACAACACACACACATTATTTACAGCCCATTTTTCACATGATGGAACAGCTCTTGGCTCGGTCTTTCCTGATCTCTGTGTCACTCAGTAAGTCTGTCCTGCCAGGCATCTGTGACACCCGCTTCAGTCCCCGTTTGGAGTTGCTGCGCTTCAAGTTCTTGTGCACCCTGTTGACCGAGGCGAGTGTGGTCACATGGAACACATCCCGTACACTGTTCTCCGAGACCTTGGAGGAGCACTCTGCATAGGCCACTGCCCCAATCTGCCGTGCCAGCGCACTGCCCTGCAGTCCAGAGAGAGCAGGAGGAAGAGAGAACAAGGTTAAGACATTGGTGCTCTTCAAGGAGCATCCTCTCACATGGCCAGCAGCCCTGCCTGTGCTGGCAGCCCTGCCAGAGCGCCGTGGCACCACGAGGACACAGTGGTTCCTCAGCACCTGTAAACACAGTGCAAGGCTCTGTGAGAGCTCCAGGGATGAGGGCAGCCCTGTGAGCAGACAGTGCTGCCAAGCACTGGGCCATGGGTTACTGGCACTTTCTCATTCACACGGTGCCACCCCTACAACTGAGACACCTGCACAATCACCCTCACCTGGACACTCACCTGTTGTCTGCACAACAGAGAGCCAGGCACAGCAGCTCAGACAGTGAGCACAGCTGCCCCTGCACCACAGAGACCAGGTCTGTCACCAGCCTGGAGACACTGCTGAGTCCACTGCAGGCCAGTGGCAGCAGCCCCTCAGCCCCCTCAGCTGTGACTTCCTCCCCACCTGCAGTTTTGCTCCAACACAGAACCCAAGCAGGAGAGTCACTAGGACTAAAAAGAGCTGCACTGAACTAGGGATGCAGAACCACAACGCTTCCCTTTAGCAAGTCCAACTTGTCAATCAGGCGTTTCCACCTGCTTTGAGGAATGACTTTTTGGCTACTGACCAGCTGGCTCCTCAGCAGAGCATCAAGAATAAGTCAGCGTCTGCCAGAGCTGGGGACAAGAGTGCTGTAAGCACGAGCACCTCCAAGCCCCCGAGCCACGAACAAACCAGCTGCAGACCAAGACCTGGGTATAGTGGATCACAGAGCACCCATCTCTCCTTCCTGAGCCCTGCGGGGTTGCTGTCCACACCTGCTCATGTGTCACAGGGATGAGGCGCTGCTTGGAAAGCTCCCGGAGAGTGTTGAGGTCTGTCCTCATGTCCAACTTGCAGCCGACCAGCACAATCTTCGCATTGGGGCAGAACTCCTGAGTTTCCCCTTGCCACTGCAGAGGAAACAAGAGACTCTGGTGTGTATGGCTTTTCCAAACAGGGTGTCACAACTGTTCAGACACTGATTAGCACATCAGAGCACTTTCAAGACTGCCACAGGCAAGGATGGGAATGGCCTGAGGACCTCCTGGACAACTTATGCTTGCTTGTTCCAGATTACACTCTGCAAGCCTGCCCGATCCAAGCGGTGATCCCCCGTGTGAGGCCGAGGGAAGCCAGTCCTGGCTATGGAAAAACAAGGACCACAGATTCTGGTGCTCAGATCTGGGATCCCAAGGGTCAACACAGCCAGCAGGGAGCTCTTTGCACACTCACACACTATTTGTTTATTACTGGGAGCCACATGACAGTATGATATTCAGAGCATAACTATAGCCAGGGAAATAAAGGATTGAAGCAATGGAAGGAGAAGGCCAGGGCAAACATCCATGTCCTTCATATAAATGGCTCCATTCAGAGCTCCCAAAATGAATGCCTAATGTCAGCTGTGTCTGCAGCAGTGAATAAATCCATCACCTGTGACCTCCCCTGAGGGAGACCTGCACAGCCCCATCAGCATGTCAATGCCCCAGTTACTTATCTAGGAAGCGAATAATAAATAGAGCTTGCTCCCAGCTAAAGATGTCACTTGGAACTAGAAATTTCCTACTACACTAACTGGTGGTTAAGCATATACCCTGGGCAATTAAAGGCAGGAAGAAAACCAAGCCACAACCCAGTGTCCACAACCTGGTGGGAAAGGGAAGTGCCAAGAATGACCCAAATTTCATTCAACCAGTATCAGACCAAGCAACTACAAAATAAGAAAAAATTTATTTTCTACCAGATTGGCTCAGGTATCTTCACATCTGCTTGCCAAGGACATTTGTTCCCCAGGCCTCAGGCACCCCCAGCCCCTGGGCAGCATGCTAGAGATCATGGTGCTGCAGCCATGGAGCACGAAGGAACACCCTCACAAGGAACAGATCCAATTCTTTTGGAGCTGGAATTCAAGCACCACAATTTACATGAAGGATTTGAGCTCCAGGGTCTGTTCACACCTGGCAGAGGTCACAGCTCTCTGTAGTGACACAGGGCTCCCTGGTCTATGGAGAGAGCTGCAACCCTTTTCCCACATGACTGACACCTCCCGGAGCCCAAGACCTGCTGTGCTACCAAGACTTGTCAGAACAAAGGTGCCACCCCATGAAAACTTGTTCTGTATGAAAGGCAGAGCTGCTTGCTCGCATTCCCTCAGATGGGTCTGCCCCTTCAACTGTACATGCTGTACAGCAGCCCAGGCATCAGAAGGGCAGCAATAACAATGATTTCCTCTGCTGAATTTTTGCCTGAGGCTTGAACAGCGAATGTTATTTTCCTTATTTGCCTGATATCAGAAGTTAAAACCCACTTCCACTTCATGGTATCTTAGGAATTTTCCTCACCTCCATAAGGCTGTGAGCCTGCACCAAAGGAAACAAGGCATCTACTCAGAGACATTTAAGAAATCCCCTGGGATTTAGGGTTTATTTTAAGTTACTATATCAAAAAGACATTGCCTAACAGCACTCAAAGCATCTGTGAGGCTGTACAGGGAAAGCCATGCACCGAGCAGGGTGGACTCACATGAAAAGTGTGCAAAGAGACATAAATAACTCCCCACCCCAGCTTAGTATTGAGGGGTTTGCATCTCATTAAGGTATAAGTGATTCATTTGCATTATTATTCTGCTGACTCCCAAGCTGAGCAGTGAATTCTTTCAGTTCACATGGAACACCCTCCCTCCACCCCAGCCTGCATGGTACCCAGGACCTGCTCTGGAAGCCAATACTGAGCCATTGAATGGTTTATCTGAAGCGTCTTTGTCCCCTCACCAGGACACTCCTGAGACAAAGACCCACTTCTCAGCCCTCCCAGCAGCTGAGTAAGAGGCACTTGCTTCAGCACAACATTTGGCAAAATGTGGAGAGGCCAAGAGGGCAGCCAGTACAATGTGACATGGTCAGGCCATGGCCATTACAGCCCTGGCAGCCTGAGGCTCTCTGGGGAGAACAGCCACAGGAACCACTGCTCTGTGGTGCCTTTCATACCTCAGTGTCTCAGAGAGTGCCACAAATGAGATGCTAGCCAAGGCTCCCCCCAGGACAGGATGCAGCTGCCAGACGCTTTGCTGCACAGCAGAACCACAGCTCCCTGAATTTCATGGAAGGAAGCAGGGTACAGCCAGGACCAAGGGATGTGATTGACCAAGGGATGTGACTTACCCTCTCTTCTCTGAGCAGCATTCTGAGTTGCTGGACCTCATTCTGTCTCAAGAGGAAAGCCGTGTGTGGGACTTCTCCCTGAAGTGACCCACTGGAGACCAGCCAGTGGTGCTCCACAGCAAATCCCCAGCCCTGTGATGCTCTCTGGGACCTGCCAGCTGGAATACCAGCTTTGCTGAAAGGCACTAAGCTGCAGGTAGAAAACTCTCAGCTGCTCCCACAGAACACGGACAGTCAGCTCTGTCTGGCCAGGCTTAGGGCCCTGCCTCCTCTCCAGGCCAGTGGCATTGTGCCATCTCATCTTATTAATTCATGGCCTTGAAATTCAGTGCCACAGCTCATTATTTTTGTTGACAAGTAATAGAGAACTGATTGTTGTCTTTCTTACTATGCAGATGCTGAACTAAGGGGAGAGCCAAAACACTGAGCACTCTGCTTGCTTGGAAACAGGCACCAGGGGCAACTTCTCAGCTGCTGCAGGCAATCCACAGTCACTGGTGGTTCTGCTAATGAAGATTCATAACACCTTCCAAGGTCTTCATGAAAAACAGAACAAATATGCTATATTTCTCTCTGTCCCCGTATTTGTATGTGTGAATACACAGACCCCACATACATGCTGCAAGCTACCATGAGCTTCATCATTTACTGGCTCTTTTCAAATGGAAATATCTTGCGTTCTGCACAGCCAGCCATCCTCCTCTGAGCACACAAACTCCAGGCAAGGCTCAGCCACAGGGCCAGAACTCGGAGCCCTGATGACAGCCTCAGGGCACAGGGACCCCGTGGTAGCTCCACAGGCTGCTGCAGAGCACCCCTCTCGGGCACTCACCTTCTTCAGCACGCTGTCCAGGGTCTCCGGGCGGCTGATGTCAAAGCAGATGAGCACAGCGTCCGAGTCTGGGTAGGCCAAGGGACGGACGTTGTCATAATACGCTGAGCCTGCAGAGAGGGGTGGGAGGAGTGTGGTGAGCAGGTACCATCCCACTGACTGCTTCTTGATCAACGGGGCAGGCTGAGACCCTCAGCCCTCTCTGCCAGGCAGAGATCTTTAATTCCAGTAAGAACTGGAGACACTGCCACATGATGCAGACTGCTCTGTTGAAGACAAAGGACGTTAACCTAAGCTTTTGACCAGTGACCAGACACCATAAGCAGAGGATTTGGTTCCTTTGTTTAGGCATGGAAGTCAGAGGTTTTGTCCTTGTTTTCTTATATTTACTCCTTTATAGAGTGAAAAGGCAAGTTTTGCAACCCTCTCCCTCCCTTAGTGAGCATCTGGCAAGTGCTCTTGGAGTTGTGCTGCCAGGGGTGCTGCTCACGCAGGACGGAGCTCAGCAAGGCCATAGCACAGCACACGCCTTGCTCACCACTCACACCTGGATTCCATCACTTGTCATGCCGGTGCTGCACCACTTAACAGTGGAAAGGTGTGCCTGAGAGAAGACAGGGAGTGCTACTGCTATTTTTTGTCCTCTCTTGCTATCTATATACAGCAGAGCTTGCTGACATAGATTGTGAGAATTTATGACAGGTAAAAAATGAATTGTCTTTATTCTGGATTTGTGCTGGAAAAAGTCAGACAGATTCTTTTTGATACATAAAAGAAGTGACAGAATTTGGTGAACAAGATATAAATGGAAGGGGATGATTCTGCATTCTACAGGAATTTTGTGAGCAGGCAGAGAGTCCAGCCTCAATCCTGCACAGCTTCTACTACACACATGTGCGCACACACACACACACACCCCACTTCAATGCAAACTTCAGGCATGAAAATCATTGTCCCATAATGTTTTTATTCACAGTGCATTCTGTTGGTGAGTGAAGATACCTCAGCAAACAGTCATAGAGCAATCAGCTCACTGCTACTTAAAACCACTGTTTAGGTTTCATATTGCGAAGACAAATGACTGTCAAACTTCCCGGAGGGATGAGAAGCAGATGTTTATTTATGAAAAGGGGAAGCAGAGACACCAAAGTCCTTGTTGAATCTGCCTCCTCCAAAAGCAGAATAGCCCACTCTAGGCCGATGAAGCCAGACACGCTTCCTGCTGTGGCCCCTCAAGACGTCCGGACATCTGGCACTTTCCCACCCCAGGAGGAGGGTGCAGCACCCAGCCCACGTGTCAGGTGGCTTCTTGGTGAAGTTCAGCACCTGATGAATTATGGATGATGGTGGCTTATGTTTCCAGGAGGATGGAAATCTGCCTGGGCTGAGCATGGGAAGAGAATAGGCTGATTCTCCGCAGCAGCTCCAAGCCTAGGTCCTGTCTGCACAGGGGCTCCCAGCTGGGGTACAGCAGAGGAGAGCACAGTCCCCCAGCACAGCGCTGCACACCAGGTGCTCTGCAAACACCCTGGACTCCTCTGCAAGTCTAAGCCTGAGGAGCAGAACCTGATCACTCCTGCTTCTGCCCAGAGCCCACATGGGGCAGGCTGAGGGCTATGCGGAGTCTTTCCAAACCCTTCCCAGTCCCAGAGACTGGCCACCCACCCTCCCCTTGCCACCAGCTCAGAGCATGGTACCAGTAGCAGCCACCAACAGCAGAGCTCTGGGGCTCTGAACCAGCCCAGGCCCTGCCACTCCCACACAGCCAGAGGAAGGTGCCCTGGATTCGATGTGCAGTTGGATTCCCAGCAAAACTGGCTACAGGTATCTCCAGCTCTTGCAGCCAGCCCACAGGAGCAAAGGCACCTGCACCTCCTACTTCCATTGGGGAGTGATGGGTCTCTGTCCCTGCAAAGTCACTGGGCAGGGAAGCACTTGGGATCTACACAGAAGAAACAGACCCTGATCTCTGCAGAGCCCAGCCCTCTTCCTAGAGGGAAAGTCATGTTCCCTAATGGAAAGGAGCCAGTCCCTGCGACACCTTGGACAGCTCTGGGGACAGGGATGCCAGACAGGGAGGCACGGTGAACCAGGGCGACCCTGTGACCCAGGCACAGAGATTTCTGACCTTGCCTCAGGCTCACACTGCTGCAGTTCACACCTGGCAGAGTCACGCTCTCCACGCTCCCTCTCCGGCCCCTGCAGCACAGCGAGGTGACCCAGCCCTGCTCGGCACGAGGCTGCTTTTGCAGGTAGCACCGAGCACAGGAGTGCTGAGCTCCCCTTTGAACACAGATTTCAGTCTCATGCTTGGCATGGGCTGACAGGATGGGACAGGATGGGAGATCCAGTGCTGATCAGCATGCTTGAATGAGTTTGGTCCTTTGTCTCAGCCACGCCCTCTCCCCCATGCACAGAGGGGTGTCTGCCTCCAGATGGGGGCCCTAGTGCTGGAGGAAAGCATTCCCACGCACATCCACTCCCTGCAGCTTCTCAGTTTTACATAAACACTTCAGATAAATCTACCCCCTCCCAGCTAAGGAATGCTCCTTTTGTAGGGGTGGTTTGGGCTCATTCAGCACAGACATTGCCACAGCAAACTGTATCGTAGCAACCTGCTGCTCCCCAGCAGCCAGCCAGCCCCTCAGCAGAGAGCCCACAGTGCTGTGCAGCTCCCCATTATCCCATAAGACCACCACTGTCTCATCCCAGTGCCAGGAATCATGCTCTCATCACCTGGGACCACAGGAGGAAAGACTTTCATGCTGGTAGGAGGAGCTGAAGGGAGGGAAGCATGAGGTAAAGAACCTTGTCTTCTTAATGAGATCAAAATTTGCTTCACATTCATTAACTTTCTGCTGCAACTCCAAAGAGCAGGAGTCACCCCTGGCACTTCGGCTGGCAGTTCAGCTCACAGCCAGTGCTCCTGGCTGCAGCAGCAGCAGCTTCTGCCCACCCCAGGAGATCAGTGGAAAGAGATGGGGGCCCACAGTCAGTGCTGCCCTGCAGGGCAGGAGAGTTGCACTGCTCCCAGCCGAGGAAATTGGCAGCTTGGTCTGGAGACATCTCTACAGAATCAGGAAATTCTGTTTGGGTGATTAGTCTTCTAGTTTTTGCATCTATTACTTTTTCATCGCATATGACAAAAAAACCCCAAACAAACAAACAAAAACCAACAAAAAAGTCACCCCCAAACCTCACAAAAGCCTCAGTGCCTTCAACTCTTCAGTTCTATTGCTTATTTTATTTATAAGCACTTGACACCTTTCAGATACTCCAGCAAGATAATCCAGAGACCTAGTCTGGCACTTCCAAACACACACAGGCACACATGCACCCAAGGCTGGTGTGTGTGCAGATTCAGCCTTCCTTTACTGCATGAGTCATTCTCCCACTTGGCATGCAGGTTTGCAAGAAACAGGACCTATGTGCATCTGTTCATGATTAAAGAGAGAAAACTGGAGCAAGCCAACAAACAGCTTAAAAATAAAATTCACACAGTTGTCTGAAATTCAGGAGTGGATACAACCATGAATAGCTTCTCTTTCCCCTTGACTGGTAGACCCTGGAATGCCTGGCACTGCAGCTCAGAGATGCCGCTCTTGGGCAGGGGACTGAAATACACTGTTTCATCTATACCAACATTGTGCTAATCTTCATTTGTTCCTTATTAGCTGTTCTAGAGATAATGAGCCCCCTCACAGAGGCACCCTCCATCCAACAATAGGGCATTACAAACCAGGAAAGCCAGTGTACTTGCAGAGCCATGATCTGCTCTGAAAGGGGCTCCCGCAGCCCTGGCCAGCTCTGGCTTGAAACAGAGATGGGCACTGCCAAGACCTAAATTTCTCAGCGGCACACTTGTCTTGAAGGGCTCACTGTAAACTCTCCCCATAGAGCCAGCAATGCTGAGGCACATGCTGCTTTCTGCAGGGACTGCCAAGAACAGCTTGCATGGAATGAAACAGAAATTCATCCCACCTTTCTGGAGGGCTACATTGACAAACCAAAGAGCTTTGGGTCACCTCCCCATCTGCTGCCAGATGAGCACTGGCCTTTAGAGATGACAGAGGATGTGCACTCTGCCAGACAGATCCCACCCACGGTCCAGCCAAGCTCTGGGCAAGAGGACAAAGCTGCCAAAGTAGGATAAAGTCATCAACCCCAGGACTTCTACAAGCTTCTGTCCTCACTGGACTTTGACATCTGTCTTGCTCGTGCAACATCACTGCAAACCCCTGAAGTACAGGAAAGAAGGAAACTGCTCCATGACACAGAATAAGCACTCTTTTTAAAAGTGCATGACTGAAAAAACAACTCATCAGCTTGGACAATTAACCTATGCTCCTAATTCTTACCGTGCAGATACAAAAATTCATTAATTACTAATGAGCCCAGCTGACATACCTTCAGAATGAAGGGAATAGTATTTGCATGGGCTGAGGTGGCATTTCTGGGCCCCTCTCCAGATCTTATTAGTGGAAGCCTGCCCCTCAGGAGGAGGCTGTTCTGCTGGATTTACTGACAGAGGAATCCCCAGGTCAGGCTGGCACTGAGTGCTTTTGCCTCATCCCAGTCCTGTGTCCTGTCTCACGTATGAAGCTACCAGCGGTCCAGAGGAGCTTGCTCAGATGCAAACCTTCCTCCAGCAACTGTGAGGAGTCTCTGACAGCTTCCTGTAGAAGTCCCTGCAGGCTCCTGGGGGAGTATCACAGAGCGTCTGATGTGGGAGGGCTGGCTCTGCAGATGCAGCTGAGGAGCTCACCCAGCCTTTTCACAGTCATGCCTGCAGCAGCTGACGAGGGAGACAAATGTGAGTCAGAAGTTCCTTCCTGGCACTCTTGCCATGTCACAAGGACAGATGACATTGCCACAACCTGCCTGTCAATCCTTCTGTGGAGTACAACAAGGACTAAGAGTGGCAACAGCTTCCCGCAACATAGCCCTTGGAGAACACCTCCGAGGGCTGAATGAACACAATTATTTTGATGCAATACTGCACATTCCAAGTTCACTGTTCACAGGCATTAGATCCCTCCTCAACCGCTTGGCTGCCAGACAAGGTTTTTTCCCCACAGGGAAGGCAGGGCCTATACACTTGTAAAGTTTAGTGGAGTGGAGATTTTATCTTCAGAATCTGGGGCAAAAAGAGCAGGAAGAGCAGAGCCGTGCTGTTCTTGCCACAGGAGAGAGGAGATCACCTCTGGGCTGTGGGAAAGGGGTCTGCACCAGAGTTGGGAACAAACCCACACCACAGGACACTCCTGCTCGTCTACGAGGTCACAGCAGCCAGCAAGGTCAGCTGGTTGTCACTAAAGGCACTGTTCCTCTGCACCCCCGTAACTCCCAGGACAGCCCATGGCCCCACAGAGGTTGAGCTTCTCAGATCCGTAGGGGACAAAGGACAGATGATGCCACAGGACACGCTGCCCTTGCTGCAGAAGTAACTTCCATCCCTGAGCCACACAGCACTGCAGCAACCCCCCAGACTATGCACAGCCCAGTGAGATGATGATCCTCCTGGGCACTGCTCTGCCCTGTCATGTCCTCTCAGGCCCCTCCTCCACCCACGTCAATATAAGCATCTCTGCTGCAACTGTTTAAACTTCTGTCTGACTCCTTACTGACCTGCCCGATAATGTAACCCAGCTGCAGGTATTTTTAGGATTAACTAGGTATTTGTACTGAGGCACAACACAAGCATGCTGGTTTTAGGCTCTCATTCTCAACAGGAAACACGGGAGGAGCTCTTTCGGTATGGAAAGGGCAGCTCCACATTTTCTCTCTGCCTCAGAGTGCAAGTAGCATTGAACTCTTTCCGAGACAGAGCTTTTTCTTATACTTTGGAAGAGGCAGCCATAGCAATCCTGGAGCTGCACACTGGGAATCCAGGCACAGACAGCCACAGCATCCATGGAGATGCCATTGCTAAACTCAGCCCCTTTCAGCTCTCTAATCTCATCAGCATTCCTCAGTAGTTCCCTTAAATAAGGATCTGTTATCACAGCCTGTGGGTTCCCACACAGGCCATTCCAAGGCAGACTGTTTGCTGAGTACAGGCAAAGAGGGAGGTGGAGAGGGATTTGCAATTCACAGTGTTATTCTTGTCTTGAAAGCACATCTGCTGAAGAGACAGTGGCTGCAGAAGGCTGGCAGCCACACAGCTCCTCTGCTGTTAGCTGAGCAGGGCACTGCTGAACCTGTGGGCACCAACCTTTGCAACACTGCAGGTCGTAGCAGACACTGCAACTCTGAGCCACACTGCATCCTAATGGTCCACAAAGGACAGAGAAGTCCTCTCCAGCAGTTTTCCAAGGCAACAGTGACCTTGTGCAGGGCACAATGCCAGGCTGGATCTCCCACTGAGCACTGGCAAAGATGTCCCTTCCAGAAGCAGGCAGCTCTACTCTGCAGCTGGGTCTGCATCAGCAAAAGATGCCACATCAAGCGGTTGAATGGCCTCAGGCCACTCACTGCCCTGCCCGCCTGCCTGCACTTTGAGGCCACAGACACAGCAGACAGGCAGAGCCTCCCAGCAGAGGGGAGGGTGAACCAAAAGCAAAGAACTGAGTCCAGGCTGCAAGGCACAGTGTAGGTTTGTCCCCATCATTCCTGAAAACAGAACAAAAACTCCACCTAGGTAGAGGGTAAAGCCTCAGACCTGCCAGCACTGGTGCCACAGCACCCTGGCTTTGCCGAGAAACTGGGCAGCAGCACAGCTTGAGCCCAGCTCTCCACCTGCTTGCAGTGCCAGGTGAGGGGCTCTGCAGAACAGGCAGGGCATTGGGCCAGTCTGGTGGGCAGCAACTGCACTGGCAGTGCCGGAGTCATGGTGGGAAATGCTCCAAGGACGGGTTCCTGGGAAGCAGGTCATCCTGCTTGCTGAAGGCTCTCGCTGCCGGAGACCTGCTGAGCAACGCAGTGGCTCCACTCTGGGCGTGAGACCTCCCGGAGCTGGGCAGACTCACGGACACACCCTGATCCCACGGGGAACTCAAGCATTGCATTGCTGAGAAAACCTCCGTGCCTGGTGCACACCTAGGGGTAACAATGCTCCCTCTCACACATGACACACTAAAATGAAACTCAGCCACTCCTTGCAGAGCATTCACTAATGATCACAAACCATCTACCCTCCTCCACCTGCCGCAAGGAAAAAAGCTCTTCCTGATGCGTCCAGGGCACAGGCACTCCAGGTCTGGGAGGCACCCAGCCCTTTGGGAACAGCACTCCCAAGCCACCAGGCATCCCGCTGAACAGGAGTTTCCCCCACCACGAGATACTGGCTCTGTGCAGAGGAATTGTTTCTGTGCTGAGCACGTTCAGCCAACAGGCAGCAAAAAGAATTTGTCAGAACAGGAGCACGAGGAGCAGCAAAGCACCATGTCCTCTGTAAGGCTCACAAGAAGCAGTGCCAGGGCATGGCTGCTCCCTGGAGCCAGAATCATGTCTACCCC
The DNA here is from genome assembly GCA_013400975.1 of Atrichornis clamosus. Classification (NCBI taxonomy): domain Eukaryota; kingdom Metazoa; phylum Chordata; class Aves; order Passeriformes; family Menuridae; genus Atrichornis; species Atrichornis clamosus. Next base: position 110,529 of record WBMZ01014475.1, read on the forward strand.
ATTCAGTCAGCAGGCTCTGCACCCCTTCCTTCACAGACAAGGATGTCAAACTGCATTTTAATGGAGGCTTGCACAAACAGCACGTAACACAGGCTTCCCAGGGGATAGGAGGGATGGGACATTCCTGACATGCTGAAAAATGGCACCTGAAGCATTTTTACTCCCATTGGGACACAAATGGAAACAAACACAAAACGCAACCAGCACCTGCAGATGTTGGACAAGGTGATTTTCTCCCTGGTACGTTCCTAGATCTAAGGCACATTTGAGACAGTGCAGAGTCCCAGCATTCGCCCTGTCAGAGCAGCACAGGTTTCATCCTTATGAAGGATTCTCAGTGCTGAAAACTCTAGAGAGTCACTGTCCAACCTCACAAAACCTTATCAGTGCACAAAGAGTAAAAAGACATTTAAAGAAAATCAGAGGACCCAATACAATTTGGGAGCCATTCAGTTCTCCAACACCTCGTGTTTGCCACTTAGCAGGAGGGGTCAATTCAGCCCAAAAGGCTGCATTTTCCAACACACTACCAGCCAGCACGGCAGGCCCCAGGGAGCAAACACCCTGGGCTGTACAGGACTTACCAATGGGATGGCTGAGTGGCCAGGTAAATTACAGCCACACTTAGTCATCATAAAGTGAGTTTTCCAGGCAGACTGCTCTTGCCCCATCACCCACTGCTGAGTGACGCTCACTGCACCCTGTGCAGCCTCCAGAGTCTCCAACAGTCTCCTCAACTAAGTATGGGGTGAGAGGCATTAATAAAAAAGTAAAAAACAATATCCAGCTCCTCTCTCTGGGGCTCTGCTGATTTCTGGGGGAATTTTAGCTCCAGTTACTTACCTAAGAGATGTCAAGCATTTAAAATAGAAAGGACAATCCTGACATGAGAGGGGAGCACTTTCTAGACACCTCCCTTCTCACTCTTGCTGGGATGGAATTTATCATCAACAATAAACCCCTGCGTGAGAAGCAGCTTAAGAGAGGAGGTAGCACAGAGACAAGGGAAAGTGCCCCCCAGTGCCTGTCACTCTCCATGGGGAGGGCAATGAGCTACTCCAGTTCCCTTCAGGTCAGCTGGTTCAACTCACTATTGTGCAAAACTTCTTTTGTCAAAGCTCCCATGTACAACAGGCTCTGAAGGGCAGTGGAAACTCAACAGCAGCTTGCAGTCTACAGTTAAAAATTTCAGTTTGATTACTAAGGAAAATTGCTGTATAGTGCTTTGCAGGACTGTTTATTAAGAACTAGCTCCTGTGTATTTCAAACCAAACTGCAAAAGAAGGAAATTTATCTGGGAAGACTACCTGATGAGCTCTATCTACAGCAAAGCTGTTAAAAAGGGCTGACATTTTTCACAGGAGAAGAGAGAAAATGACAAAGTCCATTTCCTTTTGGCTGTAGAGATACATATTGGACAATCACATTTTTTGTTGCAAGAGGAAGAATGAATGTGTGACAGCATCAGATGCAGGTATCAGATAAATACACACAGCTTTAAGGACTTTTTATCATGACCTTTTCTTTAAACATTTGTAAGAAGAAAGCAAGTAATTCTGGAGAATTCCTAAAAAGCAGACAATGCTTCAAACCTGCTTCCATACCCCTAGAGATGAAGTTTCTATATCAAACACAGACACTCAAAAGCAAAACCATTCAGTGTCTAACAAAGATACCCCACCCCATCCCCTTCCAGGGTTGCAGGAGCCCACGGTTCGGAGACCCCTCAGCTGACCAAGCTGCGGGTCTACACTCATGTGTGTCCTGGTGACACGCAGGGTCAATCACCACTTAGTCCTGGCCTACCCTGATCCAGCCCCACCCCGTTGGAGCAGCTCCAAGGAACCCTCTGCAGTGAAAGCCGCTGGGTCAGCCAGGATGGCTTCACTGTGGCCACATCTGAGGGACTTCATACACGTCTCAGCCCCAGCACCAACCACCACGCAATGGCTTCCATGTTGTAGCCACCATTCTGTGCTTCAAGCACATCTCCGGGTCAAACGCCAAGAGCCAACACTTCATCCATGGCTCCAGCCCCAGAAGCTGGCCCAGGAGCCAGTGTCCTTGTGGCTCAAATCATAGCACACGATGTGCCAGCAAAGCTAAAGCTAATTCCCTTTTTGTCTCAGGAAAAAAAAAACCAGTAAAAGCAAGGTCTCCTGGGTCAGGGAGCTCCAGAGAAGACTTAAACATATTTTACATGCTTAAGCTCGTCTAAGACTCAGTAAAGCTGCTACTCTAGGTAGAGCTATGCTGATCCTATAGCTGTCATTTGATGCATGCAAAATTACAGCAGGAATCTGAACGAACAACAACAAAGTCCTAGGTTACACTTAATTTACTGCTGCTCTTGGACACCAAAAGGACTTCATTTGTCATGAGGCCTCCATAAAGAGTCCTCCATGAGGACTCCCCTCAAGAGGGAAAAGAGCATCAGCGAGCCCATGATGTACATTCAGCAGCAGAGCACAGCATTCAGCTGCACTACCTGTACGAATGAATCCAAACGTAAATTTAAAAGTGCATGTGAACTTTGTGGGATGCCAATACTTTCATTAGCTCTGCGTCAAGCACTTCACTTGCAACTCGTGCCTCCACCGACAGACAGCACAAAGTTTGGGATGGGTCTCGGTGGGCTGGGACCGCTGCACTTCAGGCTTCCCGCAGAACCACTACTGAGGATACAAGAAGGCAAATCCAAACAAGGCGAAAAACACGCCAGAGAACCTCAGAGGCTCTGTAGCAGCAGGCAATGACAGACCAGGGCGTCCCTCCCGAGGTGAGGGCTCCCTCCTCCAGCAGCACTCTCCCTCCTTTCCCCTCAGGCCTCCCTCGCAGCCGGAGCCGGTTCTTTGGTTACTCGCTGTCTCCCTACACACAGGTGCAGCACCGAAAGACCGCACAGAGCCGCGCCGGCTGCGGGACAAGGGACCGCCCGCCTGGCGCGGCGGCACCGGGGCTGCCCAAGGCCGGCCGGAAGGCTCGCAGGCTGCTCGCACGGCGTGCGGCCGCTGCCCCTGCCCCAGCCACGGCCCGGCCCAGCGGTTCCGGGAACGGGGAGACCGTAGGTCGAAGGCACGAGGCCGACCCCGCCGCCCCCCGCGCAGCCCCCGGCCCACCTGAGGTGTCCCACATGTTGAGCTCAGTGCGCTGCTTGTCGATCTCGAAGCTGGCAGTGTAGTTCTCGAAGACGGTGGGCACGTAGCTCTGGGGGACGGAGGGGAGAGCAGAGGTGAGGTGAGGAGATGCGAGGTGGAGAGCCCGGCCCCCAGCCCGCTGCCCACCCGCCGCACCTCGGGGTAGCAGTCCTTGGCGAAGACGTGCAGCAGCGCCGTCTTGCCGCACTGCGTGTCCCCGACCACCACGATCTTGCAGCGCGCCAGGTGTCCCTCCATGGTGCGGGGCCGCCTCGCCCGCGCCGCTGCTTTACGGGGCCGGCCCCGGCCTGGCCGCGCCCCCGGCCTCGACGACACCAACCAGGCGCGGAGCGGAGCCGGCGCTGGGCAGGGCCGCG
>WBMZ01014476.1:0-69118 GCA_013400975.1 Atrichornis clamosus
ATATATAAATCAGTAGGTAACTTTCTCCTTTTCTAGCAATCTAGATGACAAAAAAATGAAGATGTGCATGGACGTTTTCTTCCTGAGCTAAAAATTTTCTGGATTTTCCTGCAACTCCATGGGGAGCAGCCATTATGTATCTTTATGTTCTGAAGAGGGCTGAGTATACTGCTGGCAAATCAGGATGTAATTAAATAATCCTTCACTTTCATGGACCTTCAATGAACTCTCACTTTTAAACAGAAAGCTGGAGTCTCCTGTGCAATTGCGCTGGAGACAAAGCCAAACTTCAAAGTCGTCCTTTGACTGTGGATTCAGTGAAATGTTCGACAAAAAAAGAATTGAGCAGTTACAATGAAAAATTCAGCCAGCTTTGGCTAAAGATCTCACCAGCAGGAACACAAAGTGGCACATTTCATTCCTCCAGCTTTCAGAAGACACAAGATGACTTAAGATTAACCAGCAGACACCATCAGCACCCCCTCACATTTAAGCTTCCAGACAAACACTGTGAACCAACCAAACCCAGTGTGCCCCCACCTTGCTGGAAGCCCAGTGGTGTGGAGAAATGTCTGTAGATGTCATGGCAGAGGATTTAAGGGAGCAATCCCGAGCTGTGCTTTACTACTGCTGACCTTGGCTGCATATCTAAACAGGAGAGATGCACACAGTGGTGGTGTGCATGTGGCTGGACACCAGGTGGGCCTTGGATGCTTGACTCCGGCACGACCAGAGTACGTCCCTGGGAGCATGTGGAGCCAGCCATGGAGATCAACGCCAGGTCACCAAGGCTTGCAGCCTGCGGGTGGGAAGGTCCACCCTCCCTCTGTTTTGGACAGGAAGTCAAAGGGGACTATTTCTCTCCTGTCTCACCCCAGCTCTGTGCTGGTACTGATGTTGGACACCTAGGTGAATGCCACGTGCTGAGGACCTCTCTGCTCGAAGGGCACAGCTGAGTGCTGACTATTTAACACAGCTCCGAGCAGCTGTTTGGCCAAAGAGGAGCACGATAAGAGGCTTATGTGACTGAGATAAAAAGGATGAGAAAGTCCAATAAATGCAGTACTCTCACATCATTTCGTGAACACCCTGTATCAGAGCTATTGAAGCGAGACAGGGACATACTGCACCACTTCCTGGGAAAACTGTTTTCCACACTAATGCTTGAAATGCAGAAGGCTACTTTGGCACTCTTTGAACTACCCAAACAATTGACTTTTACTCACCTAGTTTTGCATATTTTTATGGGATCTAGGATTACAGTCCAGTAAGACAAAAAATTTAGCATCAGTACAATTCTACTCATAACAAGAGAATATACAGTGTCAGAAAAATATTATCATTCACGTTTGACACAGGAAAGAAAAGAAAAAAATTCAGCTTGGCAAAACATATATGACAACTGTATTAATGACAATTTTGGTGTCAAAATTGCATTTTTCTGATTTCTATTTATTGGCAAGAATTCCAGAGACTTTTATTGTTGTTGTTTGCACTTCCAACCTGCCTCATTTATTCCTGCTGAGTTTATCTCAGTCTTTTCTATGGAAGCCATGGAAGAATAGTCCATCAAAGGATGAAATTTTAAATCTTGCTTGATTTAGAGACTTCCGAAGTCCTACTTTACAGCAGACACTCTGGATTACTTCATATGAAAGAATGGCAACAACCATTTTTTGATTCCCTGGGGTGAAATGTTTGGGTCTTTTTATAGCTTAGACTGTAAATAAGAAAATACCACAACTATGACCTTAAATATCATCTGGTATAAACTATAATTAAGTAACTGACAACTTTGGTAAATGACAGCTGCAATGTGTGTTACTAAAATCAGTTTTGAGCAGTGTAAGTATTGTAAGTAGCACTAGTGTTCCATCATTTGCTGGTCTCTGTATTGATTTACTTTATTTAAAGTGCTTAATTTTTTGCATTTTCAGAGTGCTCCCCATCTCACAACAGCTCCATCTTTCTCACAACTTCACTTCTGATTTGTGAGTAAAACTAAGTTCCCACCTTGTAAGCCTCATGACAAACACTGACATGCTCTGTGGTCGCCCACTTGTCCTCTCTGCTCACACCTGCAGCTGGGCAGCTGCCAGGACCACTGAGATGCTGGACTTGGCTACGGCGGCAGGGGAGGGGAGCAGACATCAGCTCAGAGGGGCTGCCGGAGCACCGGCAGAATCACACCAAGACATTTTACGCCACCTCCTTCCCACACAGCAGATTTGCCAACCCAAAGCTCGGCTTGCATGGTGCAAAATGTGGGGCAGCATTTCAGAGCCATCGCTCTCACTGCGCTCCCTGAGAGCATCACGGGCGAGGGCCAGGATGGAGCATGCCATGGCACAGGCTGCCCACATCCACACTCTCTCTCTCCGAATTACAGGTCTGCATGAACTTTTTGTGCCCAGACTGACATATGCAAACACTACCAAGTATTTGCCAAGGAGAAGGCAGTCCTCCCGTCCTCTCTCCCTCCCGGCCCAGGAGCAGCAGGGTCAGTCCTGGCATGCAGTGGTAGAAGGTGGTGGCGTTCCTCAAAAAGCAACAGGAAACCTTGAAAGCTCAACAGACCCACAGGTTCCTGCCAGCCAAGGGCTTGTCTGATACACAGCTGCAAGGTAAAGGCTGACAGTCTTCCTGATTCATTCACTTTAATTAAGGGACTGGTAATCCTCCACCTGCCAATTCGAGTCTAGCCACATACACATTTACTTGTTTATTTCATACATAAAGCTTTAAATAAAATGCCTTTCTTTTTTGTTCCTACTTTTTAATGGATGCAAAGAACCATTCCGTCAAGAACAAAACAAATGTTCCACTAAACCCATCTCAATGGACAATTTGTTTCTTCAATGCAGCCTTTAAGTAATAAAGAAAGAATAAACATAAAATGCTCCTAAGAAATAAAATGAAAACACACTTAAAAAAACCCCACTTGTTTAAGGCATAATAAGATGTAAATAAACTCAGATCAGACATTTACAGAAGCTTGCTCACCAAATCAGTTTTCATAGAGCAGTAAGACAATCTGGAACCCGACCTCCTGCTTGTATAAATCAGCAGCATCCTTACAGTGATCACAGCTATTTACACCAGCTGAGGATCTGACCAGAGCAGCAGGTGAAAAAGGGAAGAGAAAACTCTAAGAATCTGAAAAGGAGCAGGAGCAGTAGGTGCCCAGTGCAGTGATACACTGAACTCATGAGAAACTAAACTAAATTAGCTCATAGGGAAAATTCCAGGTGTGCCTCTCTGACCTACTAAACAAAGTTGAAGAAATTATGCATGTCTTTTTTATTCACAAGTTGAGTTGGGGAGGGGAAGATTCCTAACAACATCAAGATGGACTGAGTTGTTTGATCCAAAGGAAAATATTTTCATTTATATTTAAATAAATATGAATATATTGTTAATCTTTTGTCATTTCCAAATTATCTTCTGTACCTAAAAGCAACAGCTGAATTCAGAAAAATTTGTGAATTTCATTCAGTACTTTTCCCACTTTTAGTGCTGTTAGAATTTGCTGGGGTCAGTACAGTAGGCACCCTTGAAAGTCTCACCCGCAAGCACTGCAGACTCCCATATGATCCAAGAGAACGTCAGCTCATCCACCAGTGCAAACCAGTATTGTTCAGATGACTCAAATGGAGCTGGTCTGTTTTGCAGTCCTGGAGCTGGGGCTGAGCAGCGAGTGCATCAGCAGCTCTTCAGCCGGCCTGAGCTAGACCCCAGAGCTCCCTGCCACTGCCAGAACGCACGGGAAAATGCTTAGTCCTTTACCAGAATGCACTTATCAGTACCTTCACCCAGGCAGCATCATTCCTGTTACATTTTTTTCTTTTCCTGGTCACACCTTTTGATCAAAATTTCCACTACTGCACAGAGCTACAACACAGATATTGAAGTTAGAATTTGACATTGAAATACATAGCTTACCATTTATAAAACCACTCAGATGCTATATACCATTTGTGAATTTTTAAAAACTAATGTAATGCCTGTTACTGACATAAACACACAGGGGCCTTATTGCATAATTCACCTAAAGTCTTGTTAATAGCAGATTCCAGTATATGGTATTTGACTTTGTGGTGGGAGGAGTTTCTCCCTTTCTTGAATTTTCTGAAATATTTCCACATGGCTATCAAAAGACTGCTTGTAAGTAGCAAGTCCTGAAAGAAATGCCAACTATTCATTAAAAGTCAAGGAATCAATTAGATATTTGCTGAATTCCTCACATTCTCCAAATACATGTTGCTGTTTTGTCAAGATGCAGAATTATCAGTCTTTGTGTACTATAAAAATTAGCAGAGAAATCCAAGGGCAGAAGGAGACAGCTCAAAAAAAAAAAAGAAAATTGGAGGAGCTGGTTGCAAAAAAAGTCCATCGGCAATAGCACTTTGTTGAAAGAAATGTTAAAGGAAAAAAGTCAAGCCAACTACAGGCTTGAAAAAAGATAAACAATGAAAAGAGAAATGTTAAAAACCAAGGATTTATTTTCTTAATTGAGCACACATAGAATGGATGCAGGGATTAATTTTTTTCTCCCCCTAAAAGAGAAGAACTCACAGATTGCACCAACTATTAGAGAGAAAAAGGTTTGCAGCGAATGACTTCCTACCAGACCATAACACACAGCCGGTTAAGAAGAAGTCAGAAGACTGTATTTTCTCTCAGAAACTAAAGGAGCAGGACACAAAGACTGTCAAAGCACTTGATGTTACCATAAATATCTAAGGTTAGTGGAAGGACATGAAAGAAAGTATTCTCCACATTCAACAGTGGCAGATAAGAGAAGGGAGTTTTCTTGGCTGCTGGGAAAGATATGAGAAATTAGAGCTATAAATTATTAGCATCATCATAGTAGCAGAAATATTGCTAATATACAGTTACTTCCTGCAGACTAAGACCAAGACTCTGTTATGGCAGGTGTTGACAAATATAATGGGAAAAAGACTGTAGTCCCAGGAGGCCATGCATCGAAGAGGTATCACCAAAGGACTATAAATTACCTTGGGATTCAGACAAAATCTGCAATTCAGAGAGACTGGACACAGGATTATTGTACAAGGAGAACATTTGTCATTACTCATATTCTTTGTACCCCAAATTGTGGCTAGATCCAAAAATACCACTAGGGCATCACATCTGTACTACCATTCTGGCAGAACTGTACTCTTTAAGTTCACCGCTAAACTTCTGCCTCTCTTCTTAGGTACCTGTGAGCACCACACCTTCTGCAGGTCTTTACGCTCCACCTTCTGCCCCAGCCCAAATCCAGGAGGTCCCAAACACAGACTGGCTGGGCACAAATTACCCCCGATTCTGTGTTTGTAAGAGATAATAGTTATTTTCTGGCGGATTACAACAGCTTTTCATCAGGCATGCCATGGAGACTGCATGCTGTGACAGAAGTCAAAATGTTGATAGTTTGAATTTCAGTGCATGCAGAATTATACATTCACAGCCCTTTTTTTGAGAATCTGCATACACAGCTAAGACATTTCTGCATGCATGCCTCTGGTGATTTTTTTCCCCCTAAATGAGTACATCTATGATTAAATTATAATAGTTTTCTACATAGCATTCTTAATGTTTAGACAGATAGAAGAATATATTTTACTCCCATTACTTGAAAAAGCTCTCTTACTGAAAGTAAACAGTGATTAAAGAAACCATAAACATTGCTTCATTCAGAATTAAAGCTACTTCAGCTACTTCTTTCGTAGAAACTATGGAAAGAAGTGAGGCAGACGGGGTGCTGTTACTCCACGGAATCTGCTCACAGTACAGATAATTTTTAAGCGACGTCACCTTTTAGTAGGAAGTAATACAATTATCAGAATAGGTCTGGGTCTCAGTATGTTTTACTATCCCACTCACTTCCATTACCAGCATGAGTAAGAGAAAACAAGCAGACAGAAACGGAAGTTGCAATTAGTTATTATGAAAGGCTCTCTTGTTATAATATCCTTTAGTCTAGATTCTGATTGATTATTGCAGAAGACACCCAATGGCTTATGCACATTTTGAACAAAAACTAGAAATCTGGAGAGAAAAACCCCCACTGTTGTTGCCAAGCAGAACTAGGGGAGGATAGTATTAGTGGATGTTCATGTAGTCTCTCTCTTAGGACATGTTCTCGCTCTTAGTTAAACTGTGCTGCTTTCATCAGTAACAGGACTCGGCTACAATTTTCCATTCAGGATGGATTTTGTTTCTGTGCTTCTTTTCTTCCCATCCCTTCATAGCTGGGAAAGATGTAAACCATATAAACAGATGGGATTTTGCTACGCTAGTTAACATGTTGATCAATCACATCATCTGCTGTGTGAGTGTCCTTCCCTCCACTCCCCTCCTTCCACAATCACACAAAGAAAACCACCAGACTGTTTGTATATCATTGGTCACAATGACAGGCAACACTTTTCTCAATTCGCTGCCCCCTTTGAACATAGTAAAGTCTAGCCTAAAAACAAGGTTAGTCTAGTCTAGTCTAAAAACAAGGTTTTCACACTTAACCATAGATACACAGTGCTCAGGAAAAAAAAGGTTTCTGCTGTGCAGTGTAAGATCTAGAACAGACATGCCCACAGCTTCTTGGAAATCTTCCTCCTGGGCTGGCAGAGGAGCACACCACAACTGCCTGGGGACACCTTCAGTGACAAGATGTCTCTTTATAACATGGCTGTCGCTCTTAAAATGCATTATGGCAGCGACTTGAAGTCCTCAGGATTCCAGGCGTTTCCTGAGCTAGGCACCATATGGTTATACAAAACCCTTCTGTGAAAGCTGCCGGGATGACAACTGGTGGGACTGGAAGAGAAATGGAGAAGGAGCACAAAAAGCAGGTAACTGCAACAGTGGTAAGTGACAGAAGACTATATAAAAAGCAAGTCACTCCATTTTCACATCCATTACTAATTACATGTGTAGCGTTTGCCAGTAGAGAAACGCTATGTGGTCTTAGAGTAGAATAGAAAGTTTGCAAGAAAAAGTAAAATTTTTAATTAGACTAACTGAATTGGCTTTAAAAAATCAAAATGCCCTTGGGTAGAAAGTATTTGCATTGATCCTCTTTTTTATGTGTCCAAGTCCCATTGGTGAGGTTTAGAAGTGGATTGTTTTGATGTTTCACTCCTTCTTATGCCAGACTGCAGAGTGCAGGAAGGGCAGATGAAATACACTCTCCAGACCACTGGGACCAGAGCTTGTCTCCTGGAAGTGAACACCTTGGGGAAAATGGAGAAGGACTAGGCCACTCCTAACTTAAACAGGCTTCCTTACTGCATGACAACGAGAAGTCAGGGCTGGACTCTGTTTTTAAAGAAACCCATAAGCAGAATCATACCTACTCTACTACATGCATTTTTTAGCAGTAATTAACACACATAGACTGCAAAGCTCTTCCAACAGCTGTGATGCTGCTGTTCCCTAAAGATGCTCAGGCAAGACATCACACTGCTCCCTGCCTTAAAAGCTGCTAATAAAAGCAGACTTTAATTCTGAAGTGCATTCAGAGCACATGGGGGAGCAAAATCAATGCTTGGTCAAACAGATCAAGGAAAACAACTCCTTGGCAAAGTAACTGTGTTTTTCAGACTCCTATGTGCCCTGTTCAAATGCTACTGAAGTCAATGCAAAAACTCTGTTGGGAATTTGGTAGAATCAAAAAAACAAGGAAAAAAATCAAATACAAAACCAAAACCTTGACCAAAGCACATTTAAAATCCAAGCAATATACACCTCATAGTCTCTGGACCCAAGTGTTATGAGAATCAGATGAAGGTGCATAGGGTCCCTTCATCTGGTGTATATATTACTGAGAGAATTCTGTCAACCATCAAGAGTTGAAGAGAAATATCACTTCTGTTTAATATTTTCTGAAAGAGCTATAGCTTCTAATATTTAAACATCAAAGGAGCTGAATATATCCCAGCAAAACTATTAATCTTTAAAGGCAGAATAAAGACAGTATTTTCAACACAATGAGAGATTGAAGATTTCTCTGCATTATCTTACTATTGTTCAATAATCTGTGTCCATTCAGAGGTAGCAGCACATGCTTAAAATATTGAAGAAAAAGAAATTGCATTCCAGCAGTGGCAACAGTATGGATGCAATCAACTCTTGACTTTTATTCTTTTGAAGGAAAAAGGCTGCAAAATGGGGCTGTATTTATAATAAAAACAGTGCAAAAGTAGTTAGAGAAAGAAATGAAGAAAAATGCTAAAGTTTTCCTCTTAAAGTGACATACGATCTTGAATATAAAGATTCAATTATTATTTATAAAGTTGTGTTTTAACTAGAGATTTTCATAAACCCATAAAGGAAGAAACACTCCAGTATTAAATCAGTAATTTTTATTTCACCATTTTTTTAATTTTTGTGAATGGTTTACCACTAGAAAGTGGTTGCTAAAACCATATATTAATCTCTGAAGTTCCTTGAATTATATTATATTTTCTCTCCCCTCTCCAGCTGCGGAGGGGAGTGATAAAGAGGCTTTGATGGGTGCCTGGCATCCACTTAGTCAACCCACTACAAATATGTATATGTATATGTATGTGTGTATATATATATATATCTTATGGTAACCGACACCTGCATATGGAAAAGAGATAAGGCACTNAACCGACACCTGCATATGGAAAAGAGATAAGGCACTTGGCTTCTTACAGGAAAATATTAATAACTCAACAGAGGTGTCTCCCAGCTTGACTCCAGCAGCAGGATGGAGTATATGTTCATGAATCTGATTTCTTCTACGTGCCTCCAGGGATAATGTGCAAAACTAATTAAAATTACATTAAAAAAGTAATGACATTCTTTCTCCCCTAAATTCAGGCATTAATTTAATTCTCCAAATGCTGTGTCAATGCTGGACTCTAAGAAGGACGTAACCAGATCTGAGAGACTGTACATGGTACTTAAAGTATCTTTCAAATCAGCAAAATAATGGATGGAAAAGGAATGTAGAGAAAGTACTTCCAAGCTGCATTCATTTCTAACCCTGTCCTTTCCCAGAAATTATTATCTAGTGAAGCAGTCAACATCTTTCCTTCAGTTTCATCTAGTGTGACAGCATATTTATGTGTTTGACAGGGATGAGGATCACTACTTGTCACCATTCATTATGGATCCCAACCACTTCTCCTACAGGTTGCTTTGAAAGAATACACATATTGAAAAAAGAGAAAAATAGATGAGCAATTATATCAATTTATTCCACTTTGAATCCTAAGCATTGGAAGGAGCGTGTTGTCAATGCTCGTTCAGTTGATGGAAAAGGTCAGTGTGTACAGAAGGAGCAGCAGCTAACACAATACTGTCTGATCTTTCTGTCATAGGTACTTTTAATGTATCCACCTTCACATGGAACCTACTTCTGGAAAAATGGAAGAGTCAACTCAACAAAAGGTAATTACAGTATTAGGTAAAGAAAAGAGGGTTACAACAAATAATCTAAGTCACTGTTTTGGTGGCAACACTGTAATCTAGACAATGTCCTAAAACATCAGTAGTAGCAGCAGACGAGCAATAAAGTCATCCATTATGGTGAGGGGAGGAAGGTTTTGCTTTCAGTCTTTTTTGGAGGTTTTTTCTCCAAACCCTCCAATTCATGCAACTAAAGCAAAAATTGCTGATTTACAAGACAGATATGTACAGTTCAATTATAGGAAAGATAGTTTTCCGTGAGCCTATAAAAAAATTCCAGGAACCCTTCAGGATTTTCCAGTGGCACCTTGGCTTTATATGTGAGTCAGACAGAACTGCTATGGGACCCAGCAGCTGCTCCTCAATATTCTGAAGACATTCATATCACTCAGTAAAGCATATAGCATGGAAAATGTTTTTATTTTAAATAGCTGTTTTCGTAAGTTCATATTCAATAAGCAGCACTTTTGGCCTTGAGAGCCAGCTATTCATAGAGCTTCATCTATGCTCAGTCAGAGACTGAGCTGAAAGGAGTTCCCGTCCTTTGCCAAAGGGATCTAAAGTCCCTCAACAGCACTTGGTGCAACTACTCATTTCTCTGAAGTTACATATAGACCTAAACGTCTGGAAGAAGACAAGTGTCTCTGTATTCTTTTTGTTTTCTAACAAGCATGAATAATATATGCAAAATTCACTCCCTGCCCTCTCAGGATTATCTGTCCTAGCAGAGATAAGGTTGTGTGCATTTGCTTGTCAAAAGTTAAGTAAAGGGCTACACTGCAGTTGTAGCTTGTGCCTTGTGAAAAAGCTGTGGGCAGCTTGGCCAGCCCTGCTATGGGCCACGGGATGGTGGCACTCTGCCATCTGGCTCCTGAGGTCTAGAGCCAGGTCAGGGTGCCAGTCTGACAAGGCTGCCTTGGTGGAAGCACGTGGTCCTGCACACCAATGTCCACATGCACTCAAAGCAAGCAAGGCTCCATAATGTAACTGAACAGTATGCTGGGCTTCAGGTCAGGAAGCTCTGATATTCCTCAGTCAGCAAAAAAAAAGCAGCTTTAAAATAGTTATTTAGAGCTACAATGCAAGAAAAGGTTTTTCCAAGGTAAGAAATAGCCCAAAGAAGGGGATTCAGTTTTCTGATTTCAGGAACAAATATGACCTTTATGGAAGGCTTGCTTTGTTCCAAAGGTAAAATTTTAATAAAAATGGCTTCAAGTTTTATTATTCATGTATGTCCTTTAGAAGTGCCTTAAAACCAAACACATGGCAAACATTTTGAAATTCTGAAATTCCTTGCTTGCCTGCTTTCCCTCACTCAAGAGTAAGTTGCAGAGTCAACAGCGTGCCAAGCTGACAGAATGCCAAGCTCCTTACTGACGCAACAGTCACAAATCTTGTACAAGTGTCACATTTCTGAGGACTGAAAACATCAGTGTTCTGCAATACTAAACAATGTGACATTACAATGCTCACATACTTCTCTGCATACTTTTTCACATAATACAACAGCAGCCATTAAGAAACTATCACTGCCAGGCAGTGACACATCAAAGCTTTGCTGAACACTCCAAACCTGGGAAAATTCAATTTATGAAAATGAAAATTCATTTCAATTAAGAGCTGACAAAATCCTGAGCTTTGCTGTATCAAATAAAGTAGATACCTATGACAAAAGATGTACTGATAAGGAGAAAAACAAACAGGTAGTCCCTTCCATATCATTTATTGGGGTTCTATCACCATATTTCTGGCCTGTAGTGTTAGCAGCACTTTCTCACTGCAGGTCCTGTATTTGTTATGCCATGCATAAGCTGTATCTGTTGTCTCACAGCAGGCTGTATAGCTGAGATGCAGTCCAAGCTGTCATCTCTACCACGGTGCACACGGACTTGTGTGCTGTTCATATCTATCCTGAAAACTCCTCCAGACGACATTTTCCCAGGCCTATGCCTTTGACCACATCACCTCAGTTTAAAACCGTTATCCTGCAACTGTCACTACAAGCCCTGGTAAAAAGTTTCCATCTTTCTTAAAAGGCCCCTCTATGTGTTGAAAGGCTGCAGTAATGTCTCCCTTGAGCCTTCTGTTCTCCACACTGTCTTCGTAAGAGAGATGTTCCACCCACTCTGACACTGCTTGTGTTGGACTCCACCTGCGCAGAGTAACCTCCTCTTCTCTTTCATTCATGCAGCACTCAGGACAGAAAAGATGCCCAACAGAATTGATGGCAGAAGCTAAGACTGTTTTTTCTTTGGGGAATGTCACCTAAGCAGAATCAGGACCGGGATGTGAACACGCTAAAGAGGGTCATGTCTTTGCTGCCTGAAAATAAGACATCTCACAAAACCTGTCACATAGGCTTCATCTACATTCAGTGGACTCAGAATTAACCAAGATATTTATCTGCTGGCAGGAACACCTGGCTCGTCTCACTTTAGGATGCTCATTGTTTAGTATGGCAATGCCCACCTTGAAGTAGGAGGCTGCAGGCGAGGGCCTGGGGCTGTTGGCTTCTCCCACTCATCGCTGGGGCCTCTGGGGAGCACCCACTCCCCTCCACTGAGGACCTGCTCACACCTGGGCAAGGTGTGACAACCTTCTTTGCTTCAGTCCCCCTTATCACAGTAGGGTACCTGACCAAGACCACACATCTGGTATTACTGAGAGGGCTGAGGACTTTGGGGACCACTGACATGATTTTAAACAGCTACTACAATTTAGTGTCACTTCTAAAACAACAGTAAGTTGGATTTCAGGAAAGATTAATCGTCTTCCTGGTCTGCCTGCCCTGCTGCCAACGCACTGCCCTCACTGAGTAACAGGGGCTTCTCACACATGACTTGAAGTGAATGGTTTGTATTAAGTTTTAGTGAGGGACAGAGAGTTAAATCACCTCAGGAGTACTTTGATCATGACTAACTGTGGACAGCAGAAATTTTGAAAAGATTCACTATTCTTTTTCTTCTGCACGAGACCACATATTTCATGGTTTTTTTCTTCCCTTCTGCTAACTCAAAACCAGAGAGACAGCACTTACGCCTCTAACAGACTTGACACAATCTGGTACATGCTATACCTGACAACACTGACAACTTTACCTGATTTTATAGAAATGTATTGTTTCTGTCTCCTTTTTGAAAACCAGATGGTTTGATTGTGTATTCTTACCAAAAAGCACAAACTTGGATATTGCAAGCATTTCTTCCTCCTTCTTTCTTATCCAAACCTCCCCAAACTAACACAGCTTAAGATGAACAAAGAATCTAAAAAGAGTAGGGCTTGATTTATTTTTTTTCCCCTGCCACCACTTGGTGCTGCTTTGGTATCACAAACCTTGGCTCTTTGTCTCTTTTTTTATTAAGATAAATGTGATGGCCAGCCCCCATGCCACGTGATCACTCTTTACATAGGAAAAAACCCCATCTGCATACATCAGACAAAGTGCCTAGTTCATCTAAAATCACTCCTGGGGTGTGTACCAGAGTTACCTCGCCCTCAAACATCCAGCTGTAGACAAAGCCACAAAGCACTTACAGAGGTTAGACACAGACCTAGGGCACACAGAAAAAGAGGACCCCCACCGTTAGTGACCGCTGCTGGCTGGGTTCAATGGCAGGACTGTCATTTCCAGCTTCATGCTGCCAGTTTTGGGTGTTCCGAGTACCACGACTTGGGAGTCAGGAGTCTGTGAGGAGTGAACCAGAGACCCCAAATGCTGTAGCTGGAACTGCACGCTCCAGTTCGAGCTGGAGACAACACACCTGACAGGAGGCTGCACATCACCCACTGCTTGGAAATGCAGGAGCAGAGCACAGGGCTCTCTCCTGAGCAGTCCCTTCCTCCTGGTGACCACTGGCAAAGATGGTGCTTGTCTTACACAAGACAGCAAACTCTACACTACTCAGCCAGCTGGGATGTCATAGAAAGCACATGCAGCCCTGTGTTCCCCATGGAAGCCCTGGTGTGACCACATGGAAAGTCTTCTTCAGCTCGATCAGGAGATGGTCCCCATGGCTGCACTCAGAGGAGCTTCATGGATTATCCACTGAGCACAAGCACAGCTTTTCTGTTGGATATATGTAGGAGTGGCACAAAAAACCCCACCCTTTTATCAGAAATTCAGCCGCTCACCCACAGAACCAACCAGCCCCTGAAAAATTTCAAGCCTTCATCAAAATACAGAGAGTTATAGCTACTCAAAGTCAACACATTTATCAAGATCAGAAAACAAACATATTCTTCCCCTGCCTTATTCCCAGAAATTCCTGACATTTTCTAGTCATTGTTTTTCCAAAGAAAATAATTAAAATAATATGGTTTAGGGCAGATACTGATCTTGAAAAAACTCATCCCAAGCTGTCAAAGTGTAGCACAGTCGTTAATCTTGGGGTGGCGGGGGGAAGAGGAGGAAGTGAATGAATGAAGTTTTCATAAGAGATGTTGTTCCTGTGGGTGCTCAATGGGACTGTGAGAGGACCTGAGCTGAGCCGATCCATCCTTCCAAAACGTGTTCCTTCACAGCATGGATGGTGTGCCAGCCAGCCCCGGAGTGTGCTGAGTGGTGGCTGCCCTTGGGGACATGGTGGTCAGCACATGAGCTCTCTCTCCAAGCACAGAATTAAAAGGATAAACTCCAGGCCATATAAGTGAATCGAGTCTAGCTGTAAAGGCAGATGGATATGAGCAATAATCCTCCAGATACTTTTTAAGAGCACTATAAATGTTTGTCAAGGAGCTTCCCTGATCCATCCCCACCATAGATACCTCTCTGCTTTGGTGTGACACGTGGGTTTATGAGCACTCCTCCAAGAAAAGAGCATAACTGTGTCATAGCTCATCTCCAGTAATACAGACAGACCCTGAAAGATTCACAATAAAATCCTTATCCCACATCCCACAGAACTCTTCAACCTTCCTTGTTCCTTCTCACCCTTCTGTCTACCCAGGAACACATACAACTCACGAGCGTAATTTTGCATAGAACTTAGAAAGTAAAACCACCATGAAGTGCAGATCATATTACAATGTTCAGATTTTGTAGATTAAAATTGAATAAAATATGCACCCATCCACACAGAATGAGAAGGCATACTCCCAGAGAAGACATCTTTAACTGAAAACTGCCTTCATATTTTGCCTCCTGCAAGGATATAGTTCTAAATGCTATAAGTAGAGTAACCTGCATTACTAACTAATACACTTCAGCCTCAACTTTACATTTTTGAAACACTTCAGGCATTGATGCTTTTGCCCTTGAAGGTTAATCATTTAAGAAGACAATATTTTGTCTTTTCAGAGAACTGAATATTACAAAAAGTGTTAAGAAAGTACTTCACTAAAACTCCTAGATGAAACATTCCTCTGAAAAAAACCCAAAAATCAATAAAATCTTTGAAGTGTTGTTCTGAAGTACAACTGGTCTCATTTTCTGATGTGCCAGCATAAAACTGACTTCTGAGCAATTTCTACAGAAAGAAGTAAGTAGGAATTGTTTTATATTAAATGAAAGCCATGATAAAATCAATAGAAAATGTATATAATCTTTTATAGAAATACAGTTAACAATTTCAAAAATTAATGACAGAGACAAATTCTTGAATTCAATGAAGCATGTGTTCAACATCTACCTGGAATTTTGAACTGGGAAAAGAGAGATTTGAGTTCCCTATTCCCAGGATCCTGACAATTGTCTTGGAAAGAGAGCTGAAGTGGTTGGCTGGTAGTGCCTGCAGCCTCCCCTGCCTTCCCACCGATGTTGGTGTAGCTCAGGAAGATGCCACACATCCCACAGGAGAGGACACACCCAAGCCCACAGCAGTCTGCTGCAGCAGGCTTGCAAGTCTGTCTGTGCTTAGTAAATACCGGGCTTTAACAGCATGCATCATTATTGTTAATTGTGCTCAAGCCCAGCAGGGCCCATGCCCATATTGCATTCATCAATTTGTACAAGGCTAGCAAGCTTTAGCTTCCACACGTGCAAAAGTACACACTGTGTACCTGGCACAAATCCAAGGAAGCTGCAGCACCAAAAAGGTGGGGTCAGCCTCTTCCCACAGGCAACCACAGACACAACAAAAGCAAATGGAGTCAAGCTGCACCAGGAGAGGTTCAGGTTGGACGTCAGGAAGAATTTTTCACAGAAACGCTGTCAGGCATTGGAACAGACTGCCCAGGAAAGTGGTGAAGTCGCTGCCCCTGGAGGTGTTCAAGAAATGACTGGACGTGTCACTTAGTGCCATGGTCCAATTGACAAGGTAGTGTTCAGTCAAAGGTTGGACTCAGTCTTTGAGGTCTTGTCCAATCTTAATAACTCTACGATTTTATGACTTGCATCAATGATCTCCTTATGTATTTATTCAACTTTTTACTAGAGCCCTATGATATCTATGGAATTATATAATCCCCATTAATCCTAATAAATAATTAATAATCACAAAGCCCACACAGGTTACTAGAGTAATTTGGAACCCCTAAATGGTAATACTACCCGATAGGGCTGCAAAAGACTTTGTCATCCTTTCTTATATAAAATTTGTTAAGTTACAATGAACAATTGAAACTGTTTCAATTGTTTCAATGGTGATCTGTTTGGCTCTTCGGAATTTCAGCAACATCTTCCCCTATTTCCAAGACTATCATAGCATTTACGGGATACTCAGAAGCACCAAAGCAATGTTTTAGCTGACTCAAATATCACCTTTTCATGTTGCATTCTTAAGGAATGCTTTTGACTTAACGTGGTATTTATGCATGTCACTCCCTTGATACATTTTCACACAGTTGATTTACTTCTTTTCTTTTTAAATTCCATAATATTTTATGTGTTAAAGTGTCATTGAGAGATTGCCATTCAAAAGGCATTCCTGGAGAGAAGGTTAGAAGCATAAGGAGAGGAGACTTGTACCATTTTCTCCCAAGCATCCATCAAGAAGTGAACAAATCAAATACGCTTCCAAGGGACCATGGGCAATGGTCACAATGCCACAAAGTACAAAGCACTGGCCTGCCCGTGTCTCACAGCTCCCACCTCTGAAGCCACATGCTAAAGGACTGCTTCCACTCCCCCTTTTACGTTCCACATCTGTTTTTTCTTTTGAAGCACAACTGAGCATCACTCCTGCACTGCAATGGTCTGTGTAACTGTAATCTGCAGTGCACCAACAGGCTGGCACCACTGACACGTCCATGCCACACCAGGCTTACCATGAAACACAAAGTGCCCCTCTGCCCAACCAGACTTGCATCTCTCTTTCAGGCACACAGTGTCAGGAACTATTAACTTTGCTAAGTTCATTGTTCTTTGTTCAAGTTCTCATAGTCAATGAGTGCCTTTCTTAGAAGTATTCTTGTTTGTAATCTTGCATTGTATAATGCTATACTCAGGATTCTATGATTTTCAGAGTGGTGTGGAATCAGACTCTGAACACCATTATTACAAAACCAGAATAGCTATCTTTATATATCCTCAATTTGGAGATAAATAATTGCAAATAATAGGAAAGAAACAGATGGACATTCACAGCAAGCAGAAGCAGATACAGTCTCTGTTTAAACTGTTGCTGTCTCATGTCACCAGAACACCACTAGTGCCAAAAATGAGGTAACATTCCCACTCTTCCATGAGCTACAGGATTTCATGCAATCAGGCAAAATGGGAGGAATTATGCTGATATTATCATGAAGTCTCAATGTTTTAAATTACAAAAATCATAATTTCATGACTACCGAAATAGTACAGGAATAATTAGTAAAAGAGAAGTGTCCAGGCAGGCAGTCATCGACCTATTAAGATCTCCAGGTTCATCCAGGTAACTTTCAGTGCCTTCTTATTGATCTTTAAATGCCTAATCTTTTAATGATCTCTAAATACCTTTTAACACCTTCTGCAATATTAGACTCCTGGCATAGGTAATGGAAAACAGCTATCCTGAAGTGATGTGGAAGGCCTCTCAACATCCCTGTTCCAGCTCATACATAATAATAGGTCCAGACTGCACTAACACTTGGTGTCTTAGAATAGTTCCTAAAATATTCCAAATAATCAGTGTGGTATGTGTGGGCGATATAGGAGACCTCAGTGTTTTTCACTCTTTTTCATACTCCTCCCAGGAAAAAAACCCAGCTTGATGTCTTCATTAATATTTTGAAGTTCACTAATAAATGGAATGCAGCCTCAAGTGAGACGTGAACAAATGAACTTTCTGAGACACTGGCCATTAGTTTTGGAAGATTTTGCAGATCTGGTGAGCTCCTGGAAAAAAAGGAAAATGTGGCCTCTGCCTTTCAAAAACAGAGTTAACAAGTACCTGAATAGCAAAGCAATATGCCTCTGTCCCTTCCAAAGGCAGGCAGCTGAGTCTCCAGCCCTCTACTTAACCCACAGGGCGAATACACTACTCGGGTGTCATGTTGAAGGAGCATCAAAAGAGCAGAAAATTGCTAAACTGTGCATGGGACAGCGACCAAACTGTGACAAGGAAGAACAGCATTTCTCTGCATCATGACCGCTTTAGCAAAAGCAATGGAAAACCTGAAAATTCATCTGCAATGCAGAAAAATCACATCCAAGGGGACAATACTATGTCCCCAAAAGAAGTGCTCCACATGAAGTGTTTGGCTTTATTTTTAACTCATTTAACAACTTACAAAGAAAGACTGTCAACAACATACCTAACCAGAATTTCACCTTCTTGGGCTACAAAAACAAGCAAATCTGTCACTGCAAACCATATGTTAGACATAGCTGGCAATTCCTCTGCTTATAAATCTGACGCTGCCTTTTATGAGCCCTTGCTGAAGTCATGGTGATGAGGTTGTTACTTCATAACTGAATAATGCAGTTTTATGGCTTGTAAATTCCCTGCTGAGTAGCTTGACATAAACTTGTGGAAAACAGAGAAAGGCAGAATGGCTGAAGAAGACAACTGCTGCAGAAATCTGCCATCCCACTGCCCAGAGGCTTCCCATACTCACTCACCAAAGGCTGAGTCTCCAGCTTCAGAACGCACTAGAGATCTGCAAAATATTTCCGGATGCATGACAATAATGGTGCAATGTGTTTTGTCCTGTTTTCTGCACTGGTTTGAGAGTACGAAGCGAGTATTCAGATGCTGTGCTGTGTTTGGTTCATCAAATAACGTTTTGCTCTCCAGAGTTATTTCTGTTATATTTCTGAGTTACAAACCCCAAGTTGTTGCAGATCAGGTCTGGGCCACTGGAATTTTTTGGAATGTAAAAGCACCCTACTACATAGTTTCTGCTCATAATAGCAAATGAGGGTCCTGGAAAAAAAACTAGCAGAGAAACTCAAATTATTTCTAAAGAAAGATAAGTGCTTTATAGCAAAAGATAAAGAAGTGAAACTGCAGTACGGCATTGCAGCAGAGTAATGAATGAATTGGAACAAAACACTACAGCATCAGAGGGAGAAGAATTCACGGAGAAACACAGTAAAGAAAATTACAAAGTATAAAAGATTAAACTGTATTTCTATGCTACACGTTAACTCCTAGGGTACTTCAGGGTCTACATATTGGCAGATAGTGTGCCTAAACCAGAGTCTGGAGAGTTATTTCTGTCAACGAAAGGCAGATTTTTCTGTTACCAGTGCTGAAATGGCCATTTTATTCCCTGCCAAACTACAGACTGCTTTGAAAGAAAAAAGGTTTCCTTTTTATTATGATGACTCTAAACCAGTTACAGCTGTGTAACAAAACAGATGTGGGATGGCAGAAGTGGAGGAAAGTTCACTGGATCGAATATAAAGGAAATAATTATGAGACAAGACACTATTCTGGAACCCGAAGTCAGTGCAGAAACGCTGACATCTTTAATGTGGGTTCCCCCTTCCCAATCTCATGGTCTGCTGACAAATGCAAGCACTGTTAAATTGCATTTCCTCGCTCCTGAAAGGCACCGATGCCACGCGTGCTGCTGGGATGGGTCTGAATTTTAATGGTGCCCCATCACAAGAAGAAATGGACACAGTGATTCTTAGCATGATGGTGTCCTGCCCTTCCCTCACGTAATTTTCATCACCTTTTTCATTTCCTACAATCAAACTGAATACTTGCAAATGAAGAAACGCACTCTTCCATTTTCCATTATCTTGTTGGATATACCCCACATATCATAGAGTGTATCATATTTACTGTGTAATCAGAGTACTTATTCACAGTCAACACTCCAGCCACCAGGGCTCAAGGGAACATATTTGAGCTATCTTAAAATTAGCTATCTCAGTACTGATAGCAGGGTAGCTTTCATAACACAGAGCACATCACAGCACGCCAAATATTGCAGCTGCTTGAAAGCTACCACAGGTATTTCTAAGAGAGCTGCCACCTCAGCAGCGTTTGTAATGAGGGGCTCTTTCGTTTTTTCACATTTATGGTAACTATTTTAAGTTCACAAATGAAGAGCAGAGGATAATGAAATAGAGAAAGAAAAAGGGGGATGACAACCAATGTCAATTAGCTGAAGGAAGAACACAAAAAAACAGGATTCCATATCAGGTTAGTTAGTAGTGTTTTTACCATATTACCAAGTAAAACAATCTTTTGGTCTAGATCTGCTCAAATGGAAGCCAACAGCTAAAAATTTTAAAAAACCCAAAATGAATGGGATGACACTATTAGGTAGAAAGACTTCCCAGGGCTGGAAACTACAAAGAAATGCGATGACAAAATGATAGGAATCTTGGAAAATCATCACTTTTACTTCAACTTAGGACTCTAAAAGAAGCTAAATTTGCAGTTATGTAATGGACTCTTACACATTTGCTGAAATTTTGCCAGGAAAGCAAGAAGGCAAATGCTTACTTTTGGGTGAGAGAGGGATCTCCTGATGAGTAGGATGAGTGGATAGGAGGGAGGCCCTCAGGTATGATGCAAGCCAACACCTAACACTACTATTTATTTCTTCAAGATAAGCACATTTCCAAGTTATCACTGCTGGGAAATTGCCCACATTTGGAAAGTCATATCAGGCAACAACAGAAAGAATATCAGTTAAATGACCACACAACTTACAAAACAAACTTTGAAATCTCTTACTGGTCAGCCTTGTTTGACTTAAACTGTTACCTGAGTGACCTGGTGTTCTGGATTAGAGATCTTCACACAAGGGAGTAAACATAGACAGATGAGCTGTCAGTCAGTTCTTTCTCCTCCTGTTTTGAGACTTTTGATCTATCTAGTTTTCTTTAAGAAACATCCCTACTGATGCATTTTCAGTATTTCATGCACTTAATCTTCATTTTCATCCAGATTGTTTCCTTAGCTAGATAACGTAAATGATCAATATATTATGAAGCCAAGAATTACCAGAATATATTACAAAATACCTGGAAGATTTCAACAATAATGGTTCTGGGAAAAGTTGTTTGAATTATACTCCAAAACTTGCACAAAGCCTCAAAACTTGTGTAAACCTATATTAAACTGAACACTCTTCTCATTCCACTGGATTACCACATGTCAGAGGTCTTGTACAACTGAAGTAGAGATACGGAATAAAAATGAGTCCAAAAGCCAAAGTCTATCATAAAAGAATTAGTTTTAAAAATAAATACTGCTATAAATACCCATGAAAAGCATTCCTGGTAAATACTCACCAGAGGGAGTGCCACAGATCTAACAAAAGATACTAAAGATGAATGTTGAAGCTTAATTTTCTAAGAGGTATCAGATTTTTAATCTCTGTAGCCTCTAGACACAGAAAGTGAATTTGATCATGTAAAAAAAGGTGATCAAAAGCTTGGTCAGTCATAACAATGTTCTGGGGGAAAGGGATGATACTGAATAACACAACATTCAGTGTTGCCCTATGGTCTGCACAGCTTCATATCAATAACAAATTTACTTACCGGAACATATCCAGGGCAAATATTGTCCCCAGCTTTACCAAAGCCACTCAACTGAGGTCCACGAGTTCAGACATACTCAGAAAAAGGCAGGATTATGTTATTCAGTGCAACCCATCGTTTATGAACCATGCTAACAACATCCACTTGCAATAAAAGAAATAAATGGAAATATCTAAATAGACTGTTAGTGGTTAGCTTTTTATATAAAATTATCCTTCCCTTTGGAGAAATTAGTCTTTTTTAAACTAATGCAGCATATTCATGGGTGACTATGTCCTCAGAGAACAGTAACATTAGAAATAATTATGAACCATCTTAATTAATCTAAGCTGTTTTTCTGCCCACTTAAGTTTTTAATCTATTGCTGTGCTAGCCAACTGAGCAGTGACACACTGACAGTAAGGAACTGATTATATCAACACCAGCACATTCTGAAAAAGCCAAGAGCCAAACAATGGCTTGTCCTTGGGAGAGTATTCAAGTCTAAGAAACAAAAAGTGGAACTAAACGTGGTAAAAGCAGTATCAGATGCAAGATCTGAGGTATTTCTGTACTAAGGTCTCTTCCCAAAGCCAAATTTCAGGAAGACATGTCCATACTAGCACAGGTAACAGTCCAGGAAGAGATCAATGTGACAAGCACACACAAAAGACAACAGAACAAACCTAACCTCTCTGCAGTGTGAGGGTACAAAACCATAATTTTCCTGATGTCCTTAATTTTGGCATCTCTTTAAAAAGGCTTTTCAGAAAGAATGGTGCTCACATGTTCCACATTCAAGGCCACATTGTCTCCAAATTATGTTAAAAATTTTGGCTAGGAATAACTACACTGCGGCTCTGCTTTCTTAGGTGCCATAGCACAGAAATATAGAGTAATACTTGGTGGATGAAACAAGTAATGTTTATGCAATTACACCTACAAAACCAGAGCAGGTCACAGTACAAATCCTCTAGATCAACACTTGTGGTGAATGGTGATGTGAACTTTCATTCACTCAAGAAAAAAAATAATGTAACAAATAAAAGATACCAATGGTTCAAGAAAATGTAACTCATTTCACAGATAAGCTTTAAAACTCCTGTGTCTGAGGATTATTGAGTTACATCCAGCTCTGCTGGACCTGATCTTCATCAACAAGGACTGATCAGAAATGTGAAGGTTGGGGCCTTGGCTGCAGGACCATGCAATGATGAAGGTCAGCCTCCTGAGAATATGGAACAAGGCAAACAGTAGGACCACAGCCCTGGACTTCGGGAGAACAGACCTTGACCTGTTAGGAGATCTGCTTGGAAGAACTCCATGGAATACCATCCTGGAGCAAAGAGGGGTCCAAGAGCTGGCTGACTTTCAAGGATCACGTCCTCCAAGCTCAAGATTAGTCCCTTCCTAAAAAGCAGGAAATCAAGTGCATATGGCAGGCAGCCTCCATGGATAACTAAGGTCCTGCTGACTGAACTCAAACATAACAGGGAAGCGTAGAAGAGGTGGAAGCAGGGACAGGAGAAATGTAGAACCAGCCTGAACATGCAGGGATGGGGTTGGGAAAACCAAAGCCAATCTGGAGTTTAATCTGGTGATAGGCAACAGCAAGAGCTTCCACAAGTATATCCACAGCAGAGAGAAGACATGGGAAAATGCAGGCCTGCTGCTGAATGGGAATTGAGACCTGCTGCCAAAGGACAAGGAAGCCACTGCATTTTCTATCTATAAACTGATGAAGTATAGACTAGATAAGTGGTCCATGAGTTGGACTGAAAACTGTCAGGCTCACAGGGTTGTGGTCAGTGACAAGAAAACCAGACTGGCCTGAAAGCCAGTCACTAGTGGTGCACCCTGTAGGTTCACACTGGGATCTGCTAAATACTACTTAGCATCCTCATTAATTACCTGGATGATGGAAGAGAGTGCACCAGCAAGTTTGCAGATGATACAAAATTGGAAGGAGTGGCTGTTACATCAGATGGATATGCTGCCATTCACAGGGACCTCAAGAGGATGGAGAAATAGGCTGACAAGGACACCATGAAGTTCAACAAAGAAATTAAAGAAGTCCTGTACCTGGGAAGGAATAATGCCAAGCACCAGGAGAGACTGTGATCAAACAACTTGAAAGCAGCTCTTCAGAGAAGCACCAATTTTGACACATGCCAGCAATGTGTCCCTGTGACAAAGGCCAACAGCCTCCTGGGCTCCATCAGGCAGAGCAGGCCCTGCCTCTCTGCTCAGCACTGCTAGGACACACCTGGAGTGCTGTCCTGGATCCTTAGTGTAAGGGAGACATGGACATACTGAGAGAGTGCAGCAAGGTCCACAAAGATGATTATGGTCTTGAAGCATCTGTCATATGATGAGAGGTTGCGAGAGCTGGTTCTGCTCAGCCTAGGGGAGAGAAGGCTCTGGGGGATCTTATCAATGTATATAAATACCTGATGGGAGTGTAAAGAAGATGAAGCTAGAATCTTCTTAGGGATGCACAAAGAAAAAGAGGCAATGGGCACAAAATGAAATCCATGGAATTTCATTTAGACATTATAAAAACCACTTATTTAGTCTCAAGAATGGTCAAATGCTATAAAGGTTTGCCCACAGAAAATGTGGAGTTTTATCCTTATAGATATTCAAAATCCAACTGGTCACAGCCCTAGGTAGCCTGCTCTCTAGCTGACCCTGCTTTGAGCAGTGGAACTGGCTTTGATGATTTCCAGAGGTGCCTTCTGACCTCAGCTGTTCTGTGACTGGCATTCTGTGATTCTGTTTCTCCTAGTAGCCTGATAGTTGACTTCCTACAGTGTGAAAACACACAGCATTTTAAGAGCACAACAGCAAAAAGTGCAGACACACTTGCATGTACACACGCAGTCCAGACAAGCAGAACAGCAGATGCCTTTACAGGCATGCAGTGCTGTGTGGAAGTTGTACCATCGCCTCTGCTTCTTGACCAAGAGAGAGAACAGACCCGAGACCCTACACAGCAGAAGAGCAGTTATTCCTTATTCATCTTTTTTCAATCAAAGGAAAAGAAAGAAAGTGTGATGGGCATGCTGCACAGACCAGGAATGCTGGGAAGCAAGCGTCAGTGATCAAACCACGTCTGTATTCCCAGTGTATCATCTTACACTGCTCATGGCTGGAATGTGCTAAAGCAGCATGGCCCAGTTGGCAGCTGGCATGTCAAACCCAGTGCCTACATTCAGCCAGCTGCCTTTTCCCTGGGCAGCACAAAGAACGGCTGGCTGAGCAGCCAAATGCCTCCTCCCACACCAGCTCACAGGCCTCTGGGCTTTGCTGCCTGGCTCTGAGGGAGCAGATGGGAAGAGGTTGCTATTTCTAGGGGTGAGAGAGAGAGGGAATAATCTTTGGTTGCTAGTGTGCAGCATACCTAAGGAGAGAAAAGGTGTGAGTGAGTTGCTGCTGCCTTGTGGTGGTGGGGAAGGCAGGTGCTTGTGCACAGACTGTGGACATGGGAAGATGCTGTTACAAGAGTGGGAGGAGTTTCAGGTGAACAAACATGGGGTAGCCCTCTCTGGGATAACACAGAATGGATCCAGCTGTCAATCTGCAAAAATTGATCTCCATAAATTCCTTCTAACAGCATTACTGGTGAAATGCCTTGTTTCTAATATCACAGTCCTGTGCTATTTAATTCCCCACCTTCCCACTTCAGGTGTGAGCAGACCACCTCCCTGCCCTGGTCCAAGCCCAGCTTCTCTGGTACGTGCACAACTGCAGCCACCCTGCTGTGCAACCATGCACGCAAGGAGATCACAAGGATGGAGCTACCAGTCTGGCGAGCCTCTTCCAAACTTGCATGTTCCTTCCTTTAAGTACTTGTTTCTTTGGCATAGGATACTGTTTAAGCACCTTCAGTACTTTGACTGAATCCTGTAAACAGGAAGAATCCTATAAATAGGAAGAACAGGCATTAACTTTTTGTCTACCAGTAGACTGTTACTAACTTTTACTGACAGTCTCCTGTCCTCTGAAGTCAATTTTTCAGGTTAATTTTACTTTAGTATAGCTATGCAAAATTATGGGGTAATTATTCTTTATAAGCAAACTTATGTAGACACACAGACATATACAGTATTAGAGAGAAGAGACATGTCAGAATTTATATTAAAATTTAGTTAGTAATGTGACTGACCCAAGGGAGAATGTGTTGGACACTGACAATCAGAGGAAAATGTATTTGATGCTCAGGTTCTATGCACACACGTGTAGAAATGCCTGTGCCCACCCTGCCACTCCTTGGCAGGGTAGTACTCTGTCCGAATTCATAACATTGCTTTCAAAACAAAGACAAACTCCAGGTCCTAAAGCCAAAGACAGACTCACAAAGCTAATTCCCAAGAGAGCCAGAAATGAGGTGCCCATCTGCTCTTCTCCACTGGAGATACACTTCCACAATGATAAACAGCTGCTTGAAAAACTCAGAGAGACAGTAAGTGAGAACAATATAAATTAAGACAAGTTATATCTGAAAAGTCACCACAAACCCCCATGCCTTTCTGATAACAAACTAAAGGGCCTGCCTGAGCTGTAAATACCCTCTCCAGCTAGTGGCCCCATAATAGCAGCCCTAATCCCCTATGATCCACAGCTCCAGGGAATATTTTCTAGCCCACAGGAAAACTACCCATCTCTAATAGCTGCAGGATGCTAGACAGATGGGGAATTAAGGCCACACACTAAAGACACTGAGTTTTGTCGACTATCTTTCTTGTTTGGCAGCACAACTCTTATGCCAGACAGGGTGATGTTGCCTCAGCTGTCAGGACGGGGAAAGTCCACACAGGACGTGTCTGGAAACAGCTGGGAAACCTCCGCACACTTTCTACCCCCCGATAAACCAGCAATAAAATAACGCTTTGTAAACCAAGCAAATACCTGGATTTAGTGTGGGCTTTCTTTCCAATGACCCCTGCAGTGCTGTACAATGATGGGAAAGTGTCACAGTGTTCATTTTACATGAGGGGAACCAGCAGCACTTCTAATGGCAACTAAGTTCAAAGCTGCAACTCTGGCTCCATGGTTATCTAAGCAGTTTTACCATTAATATCACTGAAGGCAAATTTCACCTAGTTCTTCTGAGTACTGCACATTCCTTTCAGCCTCTTTTTTGGTATGAATTTGCTTTTAGTCCCACAGATCTGTGGGAAGATCTGTTCCCTAGGATTCCTCTTAGCAATGCCCATTTCTTTGTTACAAACACACTTGTTATATACCAGGGAAAAAAGACCTTCTTTGCACTTTTGAAGTCAGGAGTCCTAAGGTGGATATAGAGAATGATGAAGACTTTAACAAGCTGAGAAAAGAAAAATAGCCTGAAATTCAAAACAATGACCTGCAAAAATTGATTAACTGCTTTTGCTTATATTTCAACTGGCAATGTACATGGGACACAATGCAATCTTTCTCCATGATATCCCCAAAACACACTGGATGTACTGGGGTCAATTCCAGGAACACAAAGATAACTCAATGCCTGTAATCATTCATGTTGAGGCCTCTGAAGTAAGACACAGGGCAACGTCAGCATCACTATGCCTTGAGCATGATGCAGCACCTCTCCTGTTATTTTCACTCTTATAAAATATTCATTACATTTTTTTTATCCTACCACTAACTTCTGCTGGATGTTCTCTCCTGTAGTTGACTCTCTGACCTTATCTTTGACCCCTCTCAAAATCTGCTTATGGCTTTCTGTTTCCTTATCCCATAATGCTAAAAATTCTGCCTTCATATTTCCATATAGTGCAGTCCCAGTGCCAAGTCCTCCTTCTGCCCCATGGACTCCCATTCCTGCCCCTGGCACTTTGATTCTTCCTGAACTCATTACATTGGTTTAACACAACTTCACTCGGGCAAAACATTCACAGAAAAGCCATGGGACTATTACTTGAATATGGACATTGCCAAAAGCCCTGGATTTGGCTCACTCAGGTTACACATCTTCAGCAGAAACCAGCTCATGGATTCAGGCATTCAGAGCCAAAACACTAAACCTGATATGTGGATAAAAGGTTATTTCTTGAATTAAGTGTCACAGAAGGACACTGACTTCTCCTGTCACGACAGACAACCAGAACTTGCTCGCTGCTTACTCCAAACACAAAACCCAAACAAACAAAAAACTCAACCCAACCAACCCAAACCAATCCAAACTAAACCAAAGCAGATCTTTGACAAGTCAAGAACAGTTCTCAAAGACATGTGTGCCCCTAAAGGTAATGCCACATCTTTGAGCAACACAGAGACACATCATATCAGCAGGAGCTAATTAATTTCCAGTCAACACAGTGCTTTTAAGAAGGTTATAGGGAACAATTCTTATGGAAGGAAGCCCCACTCTATCCCTGGCCAGCACTTGGGGCAGGGCCATCACTCACCACCACTGGGAAAAGCAGCAGTGTTCACCACCACCTTTCACCATAGCCAGAGGAGTAAAGCAAATCAGTCTGGGTGATGCCAGGATGAAGGTGTGATGATGGCTCAATCCAGTCAGCCTGCATCCAGCATCATATGCCATCAAATATTGTTGGTATTTTCCAGACTGTTTAAAAGCCACAATGAGGAGACAACATGCTCTTCAATGATAGATGGCTCTAAACAAGCTCATGCATAAAATTAGAAGCAATCTGTAGATCTGCAATGTTCATTCTCCCATGGAACTGAAAGGAGGATTATCATAGCAGCAATTGTTAGGGCTGCTGTATCAAAAGGTGAAGAATGTGCAATTACTGACACCCCTCAATACATATACACAGAACAAACACCAAACCATTCCCATTTCAAGAGCTTGTAACTCCTCCAGACATGTCATGTAGTATACAAATCTGAGCCCAAGAGCACTCACTCGACAGAGCATAACTAGAAGGCCTATTTGTAGGCATATTTGAAGCTGATAAGGTCTAATAAAACCTGGGTACATTTTCATGTCAGCTTGTTTCACACACTTCAGCAAAACAGCTTTTACTTTTTCTTATTGAGAAATTTTGCACCCTATTAACCTTTGTTGTGTATCAGGAACATGAGCACAGCGACATTATTCTCTTGTGCAGGAACCACAGGTCAGACTTTGACCAGGGACTGATCCTTCTCATTGATCCTTTCAGTCACTGTATTTTCAGAATGTAACCAACTTACAAACCACATTCCTATAGGATTAAAATGTCTATTGCTGCCAGCAGTAAAGGGTGAACTACTCTACTGAAACACAGACTTTAATCTGGCATTGTCCCTTTAACATTGCAAAAGCTTCTTCTGAAATTAAAGCCATAATATCTATTGGTTTTAAGACACTTTTAAAATTGCTAAATGTTTTGTGATTGTGATTGAAGAAAATTCAATTATCTTATTTCACATAACAGCTTCACCTTCTAAAAATAATATCAATGAGGAAATGATATACTAGTTCAATAAGATGCTCCAATACAATGCCCCACAAGAATATCACTGAAATTTTGGGTGATGAACACTGTAATATTGAACACTATATGAGACAGAAGAAAAAAAATGAGGGAATCTTCAGTGCATTAAAAGCAATTACCAACTAAACTAAGATCAATGATGTGACAAACTACAACACAGGAATGATTCTGCCTGCTTGAACTGCTTCATCTGCTTTCAAGCTTCAAACAGAAATCTAACTTGGAGCTTCTGAATTTCATGACCTTCTAGTATAATTTGCTTGGTTCATAACAAAACCTTGCAGATAAATTTATCAGTAAAGTTACTTTGATGGCATAAAACTAGTCTAACCTGTTGCAATGCATTATGTTACGAAGCAACAATACACCACAGATCAGGCACTGATGTTATCTCAACCTAAAATGTACATTTACTTTTGACAACAACATAGTATTTGCTTTTAAAGGACAGTTGTAGTTAGGTCATTATACAAAACTATAGAAAAAAAAAATCTCCAGTGTGTTGACAGCATGGCACAGCTTGGTGTCGAAGGAAAACTTGCTGAGAGTGCACTAAATCCCACTGTCTCCACTTGGACAGTGAGCCACTGACCACAGCTCTTTGGTGCAACCACCCAGCCAGCTCCTTTAGCAAGCAGCCAAACTCCTCTTCCACTCTACTTATGCAGACCTAACATTTACTACCTTCAAACCTCCTCTGGGCTATCTCTGTTTGCTACCTGCATAGGACTTCACAGTAAACTATTGTTACAGAACTACTGCCCTGTAATTATCAGTTTAAGAAGAGAAAGAGGAACTCATATCAGGAACTCAGGAACTCAAGCCTCAAGTTTTTAATGAGGAAGGAGAAAGAACCTAGGAAATTAATATGGAACCATATTTTGATTTCCAGTTTATGTCTGGCATCTTTTGCCTTATAATGACTGTTTCTACACTAAAAGAGAAGATAAAAAGGCCTCACCTCAGTTACAGTCTACCACCTAAACGAAGTGGGGGTATTTTGTGTGAAGTGTCAAAAGCTATGGCAAAAGCTGGCTCATTAAAATAAAAAAAAGTACATATCTGAATAGCATGGTTATGTTTAGGATATAAGAAAAATGTATTGTGGTTGAAGTCTGGCATGTGTTTGGGAATGTAAAACAGAACACTCTTGCAGAGGAGACACTGGCAGAGTCTCAGTTATAACAAACAGTTATTTCCACTATAATACAATGGAGATATTTCAAGTATTTCAAACATTTAGAATTTTTGTACAATCACCATACTTTTGAAAATTCACTGCGTTAGAGCACTGCATTTATGGGGCTGAGGGACTGGACACAGCAGGCAGAGACGGCATTCTTCTGTCATGGAGCAGGGGGATGCCTCTGCCTCAGGCAGTGGCACAGTTCTAACACACATTTTTACATGCTGCTGTAGAAGTTCAGACTCCAGTAAGAGTCAGCTTTTACTACCTTATATCTAAAATAGCTTTGCCTTCAAAAGATCCACATATATTTGTAACTTTTAACTCCTCTTTTCCTTATGATAAAAACAAGAAAGTGGGGGGTTTTTTCTATTAAGTGGGAAATATTTCTTTTTATAAGATATCATGTAAATAAACTATCTTTTAATGTGTAAACTCCACAAATGAGGTGTTAAGTACCCCGATCTTTTGCTTCAGAATAACAACTTTTTAACAGTAAGTGCAATTTCTTCTTGATCACAGCTAACTATTAAAGTAATACTAACATTTAGTACAAAAACAGTTAGACACTTATGAGTATTTCCTATTTAAAAATGGGGCCAAAAAACCGTGAAGCAAACAAAACTTAATGATAACATCTCTCCCTACTCCTTTAAAAAACCTAAATTATAAATAAAACCACTTAAGCATTTAATTCCTTAAACAATGAAAATCTTACTCAAAAAAAAGGAAAGAAAATTGAATATATTTAACATTGATTCACTTTGCACGTGATAAAATGAAGAGGAAACCTGTTTATGTACTCTGAAACCAGCAGGTTTTAAATATGACCGTGCTTTGTTTCCTTTCCATGCCAGAAAGCATCTAAATCATTGCTCTACACCACCCAGTCATACTCGCATGCCCTCCTCAGAACCCAGCTTTATTCTCGTCATCTCAAAGAGCATCAAAGCTCAACCTTGGTCCCATGAAGTCAAGCTGAAGCTTCCCTTGCTGCCACCAGAAATACACAGTGGATGGCTCACACCACGCACTGAGATACCGACACTAGGACTGGATGGACCCCCTTACAGAGGTGGGTAGCTCTTTCCATCAGCTGTGGATCACACCAGGTTTAATGTGTAATTTTAAAATCTCCAGAGCCAGACAGATACCAGTCTGACCAGGAAGGAGATCTGGCACTTGTCACACAGGAATGCCAGAGCACAGCGGCCACATAGGGCTGCCCGGTGGAAGTCCCAGGACAGTCACTGTGCCACACTTCCTGGGGCAAGGACCAGCCGTACTGGAGCATTTACAGCTCTGACTTCTCAGGAACACTGCTCGTTCAGCACAACTCCATAACGACTTAAGGGAAGCCACAGAGGTAGGTGGGGTACAGCAGACACTCAATGAAAAGGTGTGCATGGTCCTTAAAAGCAATCCTTACACCTCAAGTGAGTTTCATCCTTCCCTGACTAGCCAGAATTGCTTTACCATGTGTCCTCTCCGCAATTTATTCTTCCCCCTAAATGCTAATATGTAACTGAACAATGGACCATGACCCCCCTGGTTCACTTTGCTACTGTCACCAGTATTTTTGTAGCACAGGTAATGGATGTCAATGGCACCAACACAATCCTGCTGTTTCTTGTGTTGCTCCCTCCAACAAACCTTAATTCACATAATGTCGGTGAGGCCACTGTCTTGCTGCAGGAATTGCTCATACAAATAAAGGTCACTTACTTGACCCCAAATGCAAAAGAAGATGCCTGTAAGACTAGAACAGCTATTCCAGCTGTCTGAGGATCTAAGAGCCCTATGATTGGCTTATTAGAGGACTGGAAAGTGCTTTGCATCCGTGCCAACTTTCTCATATCTGACTACATACGTGTTTAGCTCTACATTATTTAAGCAAGACGAAAAACCCAAGACACATTATTTACTCCAATTACTCACCAAGATGTGAAGAGTCTCATTTCATGAACATCATCAAAAATAAACAACAATTGTAACATATATTCTTCTGAGAACAAGCCATGGCTGTTCACAAAGCTTTTGAATGGTCTGGCAGACATTTCTGCCTATTGACAGGCTGTAATTGCAGCCTCTTAGCTGAAGTGTCCCTCCAGCCTGGTGCCTGAGCTTGGCCCTGACCCCTACTTTCATCTTTTATATCGACTTAGATAAAATTTGGGCCTAACACATTTTGGCAAAGTACCACAACTCGATACTGTTTTGCTTTTGACCAGCTTCTCCTAACTCTGGCCGCTTCTGTAGTTTCACTCACTGCAACTATCTGGTATCAATCAGGGATCAAAATGTGCAAGTGGTATGCAGCTTGTAAAAAAAATCCCCAAAGGTCTCCTTCAGCCAAAGGAAATTCACTGCCTGCCCTTGAGCTGAGCTCTCCTCATTCTCGGTCTCACTGGGCTTGAGTCTGGAGGCAGAGATTGGCTCCATGTCAGAGCAGAGGCTGCCAGCCCCCAGCAAGGCTCAGGTCTGGCTCAGACCCCAGCAGAGACCTCGGCAGCAGGCGTGACAGCTGGGACCTATGACAGAGGTGGAAAGGCTGGAGCTTTCAGAGCAACCGCCATGAGAAAGCTGGCAGTTCTGCGGTTAAACAAGATTTGAAACAGATATGTTGGCCACTGTTTGCTCATAGATTTGGAAACACAAAGATTGTCAATAAAGTTTCTCAACAAAAAAAGCCACAATGAAATCAACATAGCGATAGAGAGGAATGCAGCCCTTTGCAAAGACCCAGGATTTCTAAGCAGCAAATCCAGAAGAAGCCAAAGCTGACAACTACTCAGCTGCTGATGCCTTCTGAACAGAAAGACTGAACTGGCTTCTCTGTGTCATGCAACCACCCCTGGCCCAAAAGTCTCCCACAGAGGAATGAACCACTCCTGCCGACTCTTCCCCCTTTGAGTCTAAGATAGGTACCAGCTCAGATTCACACAGGTAATTTTCTCTCCTCTCTCCCTCCAAGTAGTAGAGAATAAATGCATGTTACACTATGTATGCAAGGGGGTTCATTCAAGTACAGTCATCTAAAGATGAGGTATCTCTGTCACTTCAAGGCTTTTTCTGTAGCTGGTAAAGACAGGCTGCCCTGGAAAGGAGCTCACCTTCCACGCATCTTAGAATGGAATGCATCTACTTTTAAATGGACAAAGCTGGATGACATAAATTTCCACCAGAGTAAGTGTGCCATTTTTCAGGTACATTCTTTTCTACACAAGCACAAGACAATTGCAAGGAGCAAAACAGTTGGCCAATCAAAACTAAAATAAAAATGGTCTGCATCAGTTCAAGGTAATCCCTGGCTTCAGATGAGATCAGGAATTTCTGTAGCACTGAATGGGAGCTCTCTGAATTTCACAGCAGGGTCTGTGGTGGTGATGTGACAAAGCTACCATGATGTTTCTGTGTCAGGAGATTGCTCTCATTGCCCCACTGCAGTGTGTTTGTGGCACTTCTATGTTGACAGGAGAGCATACACAGACTGTGTCTGGGATGAGAATCATCTGCTATAATTTGCTGCATTCAAATATTAAAAGGCAGCTGGCTTCAGCTCTTTTGTACCAAGCAATGTGATGGAGAAGAGAGACAGAGGGGAAATGCAGTATTTCAGATGCTCCTTGTAGCCTCACTCCTTTTCTCCCGATTCTCATTAAATGTTTTCTCAATCCATCAAATTTATTCAACTATTGTTTTCCCAGTTCAGCTATTTTGCAGGGACTCTGACAACACAACCAGTTCTGACGAACATCTGAGATCCACAGCAATCTATTGCAGAAGAAAGAACAACACAGAGTGAACAAAAGAGCAAAAAATGGCAAAAGACGTGGCTTAATCCAGACTGTAGACCACAAGATTCAGAACCTCTCTTTTCCATGCACACAGAAGAAGAAGTAAGGCTAAAAAGCTACCTTGAATGAGCACTACCATGCAGACTGCTTTGTAGAATACATACATTTTGACAGTAGTTTCTATCTATCATAATAAAAAATGAGTTGGAGTTAATACATGATCCCTGAAACAGAACCATTTTAAAGCCTCATAAAGGCTAGGAATGGCTATACTGAAGAGGAGATCTAAATAGAAAACACTAACTGATTAAAAAAAAAGATCACTGGAAACTGAACTGGGAAGAGTAGCTGGAAAGTTGTCTAGCAGAAAAGGATCTGAGAGTGTTAGTCAACAGCGGCTGAACATGAGCCGGCAACGTGCCAAGAAGGTGGCCAAGGAGGCCAATGGCATCCTGGCCTAGATCAGCGTGTGGCCAGCAGTCATCGTCCCCCTGCACTCGGCACTGCTGAGGCCACACCTCAAATCCTGTGCTCAGTTCTGGGCCCCTCACTGCAAGAAGGACATTGAGGGGCTGGAGCGTGTCCAGAGAAGGGCAACGGAGCTGGGGAAGGGGCTGGAACACAAGTCCTGCGGGGAGCAGCCGAGGGAGCTGGGGACTTTTAGCCTGGAGAAAAGGAGGCTCAAGGGAGACCTTACCTGAAAGCAGGTTGTAACAAGGCTTAGGTTGGTCTCTTGTCCCAGGTAAAATGTGAGAAGATGAGAGGAAATGGCCTCAAGTTGCACCAGGGGAGGTGTGAGTTAGATATTAATATAAATTTCCTCATGGAAAGGGTTGTCAAGTACTGGAACAGGATGGCCAGGGAAGCACTGGAGTCAGCATCCCTGGAGATATTTGAAAGACATGTAGATGTGGCACTCAGGGACAATGTTTAGTGGTGAACTTGGTAGTGCTGGTAAACATTTGAACTTGATGACATTAGAGATACTTTTCAACCTAAATGATTCTGTGATTCTATGAATGAATGCTTAGGGTTCTCAAGCTTCTGCACAAGTTTCAGCTATCTGTGACCCAAGAAACTGATGGAACTTGGCTCTCCAGGATGCCTCTTGTCCAACTACAGGTGAGTAAGGGTCAATTAAGAAAGCACCAAGGAGAACCTAATCACTATTTTTTTTTAATTATGCTATTGCATTTGAATTCACCTGTCTCTAATAAACCTACTTAAACTCAAAATGAAAACAATTATGTATATTAAAAATTATATTAATACTGTTTTACTTACACTGAATAATTGAAAGAGTGCATGTTTTTTGTCAAAGTTTCAAAACAAGTCAAATACATAAAGTGGTTTATTAGTAAAAAGTTAAATGAAGACAGTGGTTAAACACCTAGAATACAAAGTGCCAAAACCGATTCTGACAGCACTACTATCTTCTGCAAACATAGATAATGTATCTTTCTTGACAGCTTATTTAAGTATTTTTTATTCACTGAATAATTCATTCCAAGTTGAAACCAACCAAGAGTTGAGGAAATAAGAACCAAAACAAAAAGCTTCAGAGACAGCTTGCTTTCTAATTTCAATCTTGTGAAGCACAGGATTAGAGGATGAGCACTGCAGTTCTGAAGCCTGGAATGCAGTTATCAAAAATAAACACATCAAGTCATTAATTACAATGTTCTTTTGTTTAATGAATTGCTTTGTTATAAATGATAGAACTTGCAGAAAAAATACTGCAAGGCAGTACTGAAAGGCAAAATATATTCCACATATATAAGGTAGTTCCAACTTTTAAATATTTTCCGAATGCTGCTTTTGAACATTATTCAGTAAATTTGATGTTTTGTTCGTGTGCAAGTTGGGACTTGAACAAGTAGAAGAAAATTATTATTATCCAGGAAGACATGCATTAATTCCCTTTGTTTTTTTTTTTTTACTAAAATGTATAGATCAAGGATCTGAGTGACCCTAGTGTTTCTGTGTCACAAAAGAGATGCTAACAACAAATTGCCACTTGACAGCTTGCAGAGTGGCAGGGCTTTGTTCATGGAGCAAAACTGCTGCCAAGGAAGGTGCATTATAAGAAGCAAGGCCAACTGCAGTGCAACATCACAGCCTCTCTCTTTAGCCCTTGAGCAGGGAGAGCCAGGTGCAGAGACCACAGATCAAGCTGCATTTGACCAAGGGAGTCCTGGTGAGGGTCAGAGGCCACAGCTCTGCAGAGAAAATACATGAGGAGCAGGCCTAGCTCCTGCAAAGTGTAAGCCAAGAGCCAGCACTGCAGACCTCGTGAACAACACACAACTGTACTACGTCAGCATCACAGCCTTGCTCTGCAGTGTCTCCCTACCTTCCCTGCAAGCAGAGTGACGGAGTTGAGGGTTGGGGGGCACAGCTGACTACAGAAAACATCATATACTTAAACTGACTGAAAAAATAGTACTAAAATGAACTGAAAAAAGAGGCAGAAGAAGTGTTCAATACTGCTTCTTGCTCCCTTAGAAGCAGATTCAAACCTGTAAATGATAACTATAACTAAGTGCAAAAACAGAAGAAAATGAGGAACATCGATGTCAAGAATTCCTCTTTTAGAGATCATGTTGCTGAAAGATTTGCTTTCCATTAAAATTCTTCAAGCTGTAAATTTAAAATACTGCAGGTCCTTTATCACTCTGAGAAGACAAGTTTATGCTGCTTAATTTGTATCCAAGAAGAAATGAAGGAAAAAAGGCTTCACCTGACACTCAGTTATGCAGTCGTTTCGTAGCTCTGCTATGTGACTGCAGGGGAGAGATAAAGTACCATCACTGGGGAAGCTTTGAAAGCTTCAACGTAGCAAACAGCCTCCTGGGCGCATGTCCTTGAACAGCACCGCACAGGCTCCCTCCGAACATCCTGCTGGAGATGAAGGGCTGGCAGACTCCAGGAGTGCCTGGCCACTATCTGCAGCGATTCATCCACTGGAGATACTCTAAATCGTTTTCTTCAAAGAGGCCACTTCATTAAAACTTCAATTTATAAATGAAGTTTGATCATGTCAAACATTGTTTGGGCACAAGAAAAAGACTGCTGTTGCAACAGACTGGAAGTCTGCCTCAACTGCACGGTTTGGCACTAGAAAAATCCCAACCCCTTTTTGTACTGCAAGGAGAGAAACAGGAGCAAGAATTAGTCAGTGGTGGGTCACAAAAGCTCAAACAATGCTGGTGTGCTTTATTTCCACTAGCATAAACTGGAAATTATTCAAGGCCTTACCTGTATAAACAAACTATTTCAATGCTTTGTACCAAAAAAGTAAAATGAGGTTTTACTTCACAGCTTATGACTACAGTACAACTTTGCTATTCCTGAGATGCTGGACAGGAGAGGAACACTGCCCATGCACTCCACCACTCCCCACACACTGTGGTGCCCAGCTCAGTTTTGGGGCTCAGAAGGAGGACAAGAGGTTCATCGTACGAGTCCAGTTCCCAACGCAGAGACAGAACCCCAGAACCAGGGACCTTGGACAATCCTAACGCCTCCCTGGCTCTCCACGCTGCTGCCAAAGGTGACCTGGCAGTGACAGGTACCTGATACAGAGCTGCTCACTGCTCCCATGAGCTCCAGCATCACGATCTGAACTCAAGAATCCTTGACAAATACCCAGGTCCTCAGTGAGGAAAACAAAAGCTGCTGAAGCATCTTCGTTTCCCAAGGCAAAGCAGGAGTTAGTTATTTTGTTTATCCTGTCGGCTTCTTCCAGGGTGGCCCCGAGTGTCTCAAGCACAAGGAGTTTCACAAACACAAACAACATTCCTGGGCCTTTGAGGTTATTCCTGGTGGGTGTGGAGCCATTCCTCGCCAACACCCAAGCTGCTCCACCCAGCTGGTACCTTGAAAAAGCAAGTACCTCCCAAGGCCAAGCTCTATCCCACAAGATCATCAATTATCTCATTGAGAATCATCAACTTAAGACAGAATTTAGTTCCTGGGGTAGGGAAAAAGTTACTGGTGGAGATGCCATGAGATAGCACCATTGATAATCAGTGCACCACAAAAAACCAAAAACACGACAAAGCAAGTAAGGCTGCAGCAGAGCAATTCTACAGAATAGGTATTCCATATACAGGATTTACAGAAATGTTAGGAGTTCAAGAGGAATTACTCTAAAATGCCACAGGATTTATCAGAAGGTGTTAAACTTTCTATTAGCATTTTGACCTATCACATATAAAATACAACAGGTATGCAGCTTTTGAGAGCATGTTCCCAATATAACTTTTTTTTTCTTATTTTCTATTAAAGGTTTCATGAGCTTTCAGCAAGCATTTTATTCCTATAGAATTTATTTGAGATCTTTGTCTGTTAGTCCAGTGGTCGTCCAAAACTACTTGAAAGGTCTCTCGATGACATTTTTCCCTCCACTGTCAGATCCCTGCAAAAGGTGATACATTCTCCACAAACTGCTGGCTAGCTGCCCAGCACAGGAAAGAGATGAAGCACCTGTCACCTCCCCTTCTACTTCTGTAAGGAGGACAGAAAGGGAAATCTTCTATCCTGAAGAGCATGAGCTAAGCTGCATAGACATGCTATTGTGGATGGTTGCTGTGGGAAGGTATGTGGGAAGGTCTCCAATGAACAATCAAGAAGAATCTGGAAAAGTGTTATCCTCAGAAAAAAGGGAATTCCACCTAAATGTGAACAACAATGAAAGACTAACATTTGAAAACCTGCGTTTAGAGCTTTTGGAGCAATGCTGGCAGATCTGCGAAGACGCCGCACCGCAGAGTTGATGTTGCTGCACTTGCAGTGTCCCTCTCCTGCCTGAGGGACCCTTTGCTGCACAGAGAGCTGCACCAGCTCTGTGGGAAGCACCACAGTCACAGTGGGTTTAAGAGAGAATGGGGACACCTCCCCACTCCTTTCCCTTTTGAAGGCTAAGGGAAAGAAACCAGTCCAGCATTCGAACACAATACCAAACACATACCCCTCGACCCCCTACCCCCCAATTTGGTATTAAAAAGAAACAACAGAAACCTTTCAGATCTCAATGGATATTAATCCTCACCTTGCATGTTATTGCTATCCACCATTTAAAGTACAATTGGTTGTGTAATAAAAATACTTTACATGTGACTTTAAGTTTCTCTCTTTTAATTAGCATGCGCAAGTGGGTTTAAGAAGTTTAACTAAAACTAGCTGAAATAACTGCCTGCTGGTTTTAAGAATTAAATGCTTTTCAATTCCAAGACTGTAAATGGGACAGCATGTTTGCAACACAGAGGGTGCGGAGAAGGTCAGACACTTCAATGAATGCAGTCTCCTTCCAAGAAGTCAGCAGAAGTGCCACTGACACCTTTTTCTGCCAGAAGAAAGCAGGCCAAGAAATGGTTGGATAGAACTTAAAATGAAAAGGATATTCCTTTACTTTCCTACAGGCAAAGAATGTCAAGAAGAGATGCTGGTCACTCCAGTCATGCACAGTTTGGCATAAGAGCAGAGGCAGAAGAATGGTCACCACATGCCCACACACAGACAGCTAACCTGAGCCACACTCCTAAAAACCTCCTACCCTCTGCACAGGGACAGGATGGAAGTCGCATCACAGTGAAGAAAATGGATATTGTGGAATACAAGTAGAACATTTACAGACAGCAAAATCAAATAGCTTCCATGCAGCATGTAATTACCTTGTGGAGCTCACTGTCACACAATATGGAAAAGGTTAATGGTTTAAATGAGTTTTTAAAATATTAGACATTTGCAGAGGATGGATGCATCACAAGCTGTAAAATATTATGGTTTGGATGCAAACTATGGCTCAGCAAGTCTCCACAGAGCTATTGATTACTGAAAGTTGGAAGAGTGTAGCAGAGAAAATGTCTCCAGCTCTCTTCTGATTTTTATACTACTTGGCCCGACCTTGTGTAATTGCAATCTTTGCACAACTGAAAATAGCCTCTCTGTGTGCAAGAGGCTACACCAAGAAAGCCAGAAACCACTTTGTGTTAGGCACTGAATGCCTTTACGGCCCTGGGCAAGGCATTTGACCTCTGTTCTCCTTCTGCAGTCACCAACTTGCAAGCAGTTTGTCAACAACTAATTACCTGATGTTATATGACTTAAACATGAAAGAGAATCGGAATCATTTAGATTTGAAAAGAGTAAAAAGTAAACCATGTCCCTGAGTACCTCATCTTTCAAATACCTCCTGGGGTGGTGACTCCACCACTTCCCTAGAGAACTTGCATTTCCCCCTGTATCCAGTAAATAACAAGAGATTCTCCTTCAACCATTTCTCTGCTTCTAATGTATTTGAAAAATTAATTTTTGTTGTCTTTTATGGCACCAGCCTGTCTAAATTCTAGTTGGGCTTTTGTCTCTTTTAATTTTCTCTGTGCACAACCTCATGACACCCTTGTAGTTCTCTTGAGTTGCCTGCCCCTTCTTCCAGAGGTCATAAACTCTCATTTCCATCCTGAGTTCCAGATAAATCTCTTCATTCAGCCACGAGTGTCTTATTCCCTGTTGGCTCATTTTTTGACACATGGGGACAACCTGCTCCTGCATCTTTAAGACTTCCTTCTTGAAGCACATCCAGCCTTCCTAGAGTCCTTTGTCCTGCAGGACTGCTCCCAAGAACTCTGCCAATTGGACTTCTGAATGGACAGAAGTCTAGTCTCTGAAGTCCAAGTTCTCCTAGAACCAAAAACTCTGTCACATTGTTGTGCCCAGGACAGCCTCCAAACACCACATCACCCACCACTCCTTCTCTGCTCAACCCTACAGTCACCATGCTTAAGCTCCAGACATTTGAGACACTCCCCAACATACAGGGCTACCCCACCTACTCTCATTCCTTGCTTACCCCTTCTTAAGAGCTTGTAGCCATTCATGGCAGCACTCCAGTTGTGTAAGTCATTCCACATTTCCGTGATGCCAAAAATGTCACAGTTTTCCTGCTAGGCTATGGCTTCCATTTCCTCCTGCTTCTTGCTCATGGTGTCTGCATTGGTGTAGATGTACTTCACGGGCTACTGATACCACTGCATTTTTGGGGGGAGAAGTACTAATTCCAGTGTGACCACTGTCAGGCACTACTGTGGTTTCCAATACATCATCAACCCTTGCATTTTTGCTGCTGACTGGGCCTCCATCTTCCACCGAGATGTCAGACAGAAGGACCTTGCTAGGATACTAACCCTCAAACATTGGTGTGAAGTCACCAGGCTTATCTTTTGTGAGCCTCGTTTTAATCCCTTCCCCCTTCAAATCTAGTTTAGGGGTCACTCAGTGAGCCCTGGTAACTCCTGTGCAAAGATTCTACATATCATATGCTACATATAAGCAATTAGTCTAATTTAACAAACTCCAAATAAAAATATCTATTAAAAACCCATTTTCTTTAGGAACTTGTATAAAGAAGTAGCTGTTACAACTTTTAGCACAACCTGACATTTAAAAAAAATTCATCAGTATATTAAAATACCGTATTAAAACAGTACAGCCTTGAGGGTGAGATGGAGTAACAGATGACACAGCAATTTCTACTCAACTGATACACAGTACTAGCTACAAAGTCACAATACTAAGTTTACATGGATACAAGCCAGGTGTCAGAAACTTCCAGAGAAGAGATATTACATAAGCAGTATCTTCCAGATGGATCTCATCTCACAGACTGAAGAACACAGACATGACTGTATCACAGTCTGCTGCAATGGCAACTCCTGGA
This sequence comes from Atrichornis clamosus, assembly GCA_013400975.1. Classification (NCBI taxonomy): domain Eukaryota; kingdom Metazoa; phylum Chordata; class Aves; order Passeriformes; family Menuridae; genus Atrichornis; species Atrichornis clamosus. The sequence goes on from WBMZ01014476.1 coordinate 41,447, forward strand.
AACCACTGCATTATCTTTCAGACTACCTAAATGTGGGTACCTGTAACAGCACAGGTGCAGTACTCCAAAGCGTCAGGCGAAATAACTACCAACATATTTACCCAGTTCCTTGGGCAAGCTTACCCACGTATCCTGAGCTCTATACTACGTACGCTGATGGCAAGGCACAATCAAGGGAGTACAACATTACAGCGGATATACACAAATGCAGTCCCTACAGTCAAGGAGAAATGGGCTTACTAGGTGGGATAACCCATCTGAAGGTACCCACACAGTCCAGCTCAAAATGTCTGGGTTTCCTCTGTAGTCACAAGAGCTGGAATGTCCAAGCACATAGCCAAAGCTGACCCTCTGTGTGTAATACTAAATATCCAGTTCTGGACACAAGGTTTTCTGGGTACCAGATGTGAACTACATTTGCACCTCCATCCTTCATTCAGGTTGTCTGCTCTTCTAATTGAATAAAGTAATAAAACTATCACTGTGCTATGTAAAAAGGCTTAATGTGGCTGCCAACAAAGCAAATTAAGATACAAAAGGACCAGGAGTTTATCACATCATTTATTGCTGAGAAAAACAGTGTGTTCAAGCTATTACCACTATTATGCTACAAGTTATAACAGGAAATCAATAAGGGTAGGAAAGAGAAAGGTCCACATTCATCCCCAAGGCACTGAAACCTCCTCTCCTTTATGCAAAAGACAAGGAGAGGATTGAATGACTGCAGTGTTACTGAATGATGTCAAAAGGCACATCTGTTACCCACAGGAAAGTATTGCTGCTGCAGTCATTTAGTGAACTTTGAGTATTTTAAACCAAATCTACCTTCAGTGAATTTCCTAGCAGACAAACATCACACTGCAGCAAACGGGGTGCAGAAGCACACGGACCGGCAGGGCTCCCCCTAGGCCTGACACTGACTGCAGCTGGCATCTCAAGATGCCAACAGTCAGGGCTAACACACATCTCCTGTGCAAGTGCCTGGAAAGGAGCTCGCTGCTGCTCCTGCTCTGCTTCTGCTGCTGCTTTTCTCTCACTGAGCCCAGTTACAGCACAGGCTGTTCTCTTCTATCCCCAGCTCACTGCTTCCTGACCTTCAGGACCTTTTGCTGAATGTTGCTACTTGCTATTATCATTGATACACTTAGAAAGAAATACATATGTACTACAGAATAGTAGTAGACCAGCAACTAGCAGACCTCTAAATGAAAGGTCAGTTCACTCTCCTTGGGGGAAAAAACCAAAACGTTAAGAATTACTTTTATGCAACTATCTTGCATCCATTCCAGCGGTAGTGTGGCTCTCTTGAGGATGTGAAGGAAAGAGAAATACAGGCAGTGAGGTCACTCATGATCACACCTACTGGAGCCCCTTCATTCCACTATGCACCTTCTGCTACCTCTCACATTAACCCACTTTTGCTGCATGGTTTTCTCTAGCCTGTGCTGTGCAAGAGTTAAGGCACCGGAGTCACTTCTGCTAAATTACAACGAAAGACAAATTTAACCTAAGATGTTAAAATTATCGGGGGTGAGGGCGGTCATGGGGAAGATGGACTCTCAATAAATATTCTAGATTCTCATTTCTTTTTAATTTATCATGCATCCTCTACCCTATGTCTTTTCTCAGGCTTTTCTATCATAGATTAAATATACTAACTTCTCTCCAGCAACAAGACACAAACACAGAAATTGAAGCTTACCATAGCTTTTAGCTTTTCCAGCCATTTTTGGTCCCAGTTGTGCAACACCTTGCATGTGCTGCAAGCTCTTCAGAGCAACACATGGCCTAGCCTATTCATTTACAAAAAGGCAGAAATGAAGTTGAAAAAATAACATTAACTAATGTATTCTCCCTGGGGACTAGTGCAAATAAAATAAGGAAAAATAGGAAGAAGACAGGTCATAGATCAAAGAAGTGCCCTAACAAAATTTTTAATTGAATGGAAATTCAGAAACAGCTAGCATGCTTTGAAATTCAAATAGGGGGATGTAGACTTCTGTTGCATAAAACCAGTCCAACAGGACAGTCAGAAGGTTAGAAAAAAAAAAAGAAAAGCAGAGGGGATTAATTCATCTTGCCTTAACATCTGTCTAAGGTGGGGTAAAGACTTCTCAAGATGAGCCTGTCATTGTTCATTGCCTGCAGACAGAACCCAGACGACCAGCTTCACTTACACACTGCTTAAATCATTGAGTGAGATGAATCCAAAGGTGTCACCAACTCTGCTCCATTTCAGTGGGACGTTCCTCAATGAGGAAAAAAAAATCTCTGTAAGGCAGCCTCAGGGAACATATGTGCATGTATGTGACTTTGAACCCACTGCAAGTCTGTTCTACTGCATCTCCCTGTAAACAAGATTATATCACTTTCTATTTTCGTCCTTTCTGGCAAACTATTTCATCATAGTTTCTCGTGTAAACACTAACTGACAACACATGTTAGCATTTTCCAGCACAATATTTAACACTGTATACAGAGAGAGCTCTGCCAAAGTTTCACTGTGTCACTGGCATGTTAGGTAACGTTGGAAATATACTCCGACCAGAAAGCCTGACACCTCTACAATCTACTCTTTTTCTTTTTTTTTCTGGATAACTATTTGGTACTCACTCTTTCCTGACTCTGCAGGAGTCTAAAACTTTCTGTAACATTACCTCAATCTTTGAAAGCTTAATTACAACAATTAATAGATTAATGTAATTTCCAGGTGAATTCACAATGTCCTTTTCCCATAATGACATCTTAAACCACAATCCCTTACTTCTGTTAAGCAAGAGGTAACAGCTCAGACTAGTTATGTGTGGGGCTAACCATGACTCATGAAGCTACACCAAATCTGAAGGATCACCACACTGAAGACAGAGGTCGCATTCAGATACTTCCAAAACAAAACTTAGACATCTCCATTCATAACAGCAAAGGAAAAAAAAAAAAGACTTTACACATAAAATCATGTCCTCCACACTCCATGGCTTAAAACACTGTGTATGTGCCACTGTCGCAGAGAAATCCAAGTTTCTGGGGACTGATAAGCATGAATCCTAAGGCTCCACACTTTCAAAGTTTTATGTGAGACTTTCTTCAACTGTAAGGAGGGCAGAGGGGAGAGGAAGTCAGAGGGAACACAACTTGCCTTAGCAGGTAGAAGACAGGCGATAGAGGTCCCCTTTTATCAGCTGGAAAACAGCTAATTCCAGAGTTCTCCCATATGGAAAGGAATAGACAGGAAGTCATGGGGCAAAAAAATTCTGTTCATAACAACAGCATTCATGGAGGATCCAGGATATACAGCAAGGTGTATTTTTGGCAAAGCAGCTGTGTTGTGACCATGCTTCTCACTGGTAGATCATAAGTTGCTATGAGTTTGCAAATCATCCTGACAAATGCCTCACATAAGTATAGCAAGGATATTTGACTTCATGTCACATCTTATTTTAAAGTTTAGTAATAAAGTGTAAAATTATCTTGAAATATCTGAATTCTAGTCAGTCTCTTAAGTGACAAAACTGTGTAAAACTGACATAAAGAACAAGTTGTTTTATTGCTTTAAAATGCTGGGAGTAGTCTCTCAGATCAGAGCAAATTCACATACTGAAAATTTTCTTAACCAGTACATATCTTCTATTCTCATTACCATTATCACAAATATTTATATGTGAGGCACAGCAAGCTGCTACAGTTCAGACAAGCCTCAACAAATTCAGACTGAAAATGAGATTAGATTAACTCCAAACCAGTACAATAACTTAACAATGGATTCTATCCAGTTTAAATCTTCTAAAATAGAATTTTTAAGTAATGAAACAAAAACTTCCTCTAAATCTATTCAGAAATATGTCACTGCAATGAAGGAATCATTTGGTGAAATACTGTAGTCTGTTTAATGAAGAATGCCAGAATCAATTTAGTGGTTTCTTCTGGTCTGTAACTTGCCTACAAGTTCTGCAAAAACTCTTCTTGTAGAACAACTACTCTGGGATAAAACCCCCTGCATTTATAACAATAATGTAAGCCCACCACAATGGCATTATTTAAAAGGCCACTGTCAGCATTAGAGCTGTAATGCATCAGGCCACTCCTTTGTGGTACCCTACTTCTGCTGAAATCATTCAAGCTACAGTGGCATGAAACAAGAAAAAGGCCTTAAAGTCTCAAAAAAAGGGAGCCTTTGTGATGAGATGTTGAGATGGTGAGATCAGTCTTTCAATTCAACATCCATATGGCAATCAGCAACCACAGTGGGAATGATGGTACTACACAGATGGAGTGTAAATAGGTTTCTATGTAAGAGAAAGATTCCTCAAAGATTTTCCACCCTAAACAAGTATTCAAGTTCCTTTTATTGTACTGTTTATTCATTCTTAAAACACAATGTCCCTCTGAACAGAAAAAACCCCTCAAGTAATAATAATACTCATACCAACTATATTAGGTTATTCTGAAAAAAAAATGCAAATATTGGTCACATTTCACTCTGCAGTAACATGAAACTTTTGCTGAGAGCCCCTCTGGTTCTGGCTGCTGGCACATAGCAGCACACTCTGTGCTCTCCCAAGTATGAGAACTTGACAGAGCATCTCAGAACGAGATTTCACCTTTGTTTACAAAGTACACGCACGGACACAAAGAAGCTTAATGCTATTGATGTCAATGGAATGGAAGTATGTGCTTGAGTGTTGTCTTGATTCACGGCCAAAAAATCAGGCTCTTGAAAATAAGAGGTTCCAAAAATGGGTGTTGAAGAAAATTGGGACACACTCTGACGGAGAATTCTCCTAAGTATTTAATACTCAGTAAATCATGACAGTCAAATGCTCTTGCTCACTTTCTTCCACTTAAACCAACAGAAAATCTCAGAGGTGCAAAGCTTTAGAGCTCTAACACTTAACCACCTCAATGGGTTGTGTATGCCTGATATTTCAAGAATTTCAACATTATTTCCACCTTCCACAAAGAACTGTGGTAAAAAGACAGAGAGAATACAGTCATGAGACTGGCCTTTAAACTGTTCCCATGAAAACTCTTTAGTCAGATACATTTTTTGACAAACTACCTTAGTATTTTGAAGTATGTGAGACATGCACTTGGTGAGAGGCTGCAAGATACCATATTTCTACAAGAGCAAATGGGAGGCCAGCCACAAAAAAGGGACTCTGCTCATGGCATTGGCTCAGGAAGAGGCGGCAGAAGGGGAAGTCCCTTACCAAATATCAGGGAATCCATACTGGCTCTCACCATAAAGGATGAAAACCCTTAAGAAACCACTCTTCATTGGTTCTCTGCTCACAAAACTACTTATTTTAGTAGCTTAGCACCCAAACCCTAATTCATTTGTCATCTCTGTAAGTCTTCAGCCACTCTTAATATGCTGCCCATTGCTTGTACAGCAGCATAGCCCTCGTGTGCTAAAAGTGTAGAGCAGCATGCTAGTTCTGCATTCCAGAATGGAACAGGAAACAAAACAACTTGGAACATCTTCCTATTAGCAAGGGTCAGTTTATCAGAATGCAACATGATCATTTTCTATAAATACACCAAAGTGTTAATTTCCAAGAAAGAGAAACACCCAAGATAGAGGACAGAGTTCATCTGGGAGCAAACTGACATAAACTTGTCACATCCAAATCATGGCCAGAATGATAGGAAGGTTGCTAAGCAGCTTTGTTAGAGCCCCCAAGGAGTATGAGCAGTAGCAGAGAATATACTGTTTTTAAAATGGAGTTCACTTGACCTGTACACAGAGACTTGGACTGAGGCAATCCCTTCCAACTGCAGGGTAAGCTAAAAAAGGATAAAGGTGAAGTACTGGCACATATTTTATGTTGAATAAAGTATGTGAATTTCAGTAAAAGATTTCACAGAAAGTGTGAAGAGCAGGAAATTATATTAGGAATATTACCTAGCAGGAAGACAGATGCAGCTTTGTTAATTGGTAAAGACTGAGACCCCAGAAAAATGCTGATTTAGCATAATTTAGCATAACAAAAAGGGTATGAGCAGGGAAAGACAACCTGCACATAGTGTGAGGTAGCTCATACTCCTGCTGAAAGCTGCAAAGGGGAATGAGCTGCACAGGGAAACGAAGGACAGAAATAGTTCAGTCGAAGAATGGGAGAGGTCAATCAAGATGAGAATGCTCCAGGCATAAGGCAAAATAAGTCCCTTAAAGTGGACTACAGCTTAGAGTAGAAAGACCACAGGCTTTCAAAACAAGGGACATTGAGTAATCTATTTCCAGGATTAAACACATTTAAATTTGTTGCTATATCTGAGCCACAACTCTCAGCATTTTTAAGATCAAGTCAAAAAGGAGGAGGAAAAAGCCATCTCACAGTTGTGAACCTCATGAAGACGTCAGTTGAAAAGACGGAGAGCTGCAGGAAGAAAAAGGAAGACCTTAGCTTTACTTTTAATGCATGTTGAAAGCCTTCAAGGTGTAGGCTAAAATGCAGATACAAAATTCTATTATTCTCTTCAGTTCCTTCATTCTGAACCAGCCTTTTCCCCAGTGAGTGCTATTCAGTCCAAGACGATGCTGAGATCCTTCTGATCACTTCCAAGTGAGTTTTTTCAGTGTGTCAACAGATAAAAACCAGAGCAGAGGAAAACCAGTCACAGCTTGTCCAAATCATTATCTCCAACATATTACACATATCTGCCTTTGCTTTTCTGTTTAATCTAAACTTAATAATAGGAGCCAAGCAGGAACTCTGTTGAAACAGGTCAAATCAGTCATTCAGTCTGGTATCTCTCTTCTGATAGGGCTCGTGCCAAGTTCCTCAAAGGGCAACTTAAAACTACAATAGGCATAAGCAATCCTGTAATATCAGACGGCAAAGGAAAACATCTTTTGGTTCATAGCTTCTTTTTTCATTTTTTTAAAATTCTATTTGGATTCCTATAAACATTCAGTTAATTTAATGACAATTTCTATTCAATTTCATTCAGGGTCAAGTACTGCACTTTGGAAACAAAGGTAGTAATGTCATTATCTTCCAGGGCATATGGTCAAATCCAGCAGTGTCTTCGCTTTGCTCAAAACATATTAAACCATTTGTCTCACATTAGATGCAATCAAATACCCTTTAGAAATATTCTGAATTAAGCCTTCTACCAAATGAACTTTTGCACATGGATTTATTGAGTAAATAAATCCTTACAAGACCTCGACAGAAACACTGTTTTTCATTTAAATATTCCAAAGAGAGTCAAAGAAAGAATCCCATCTTAGCTTTTCTGTACTGTGCCATTTTTGCACTTTCTCACTTCTGCATTTCTATTTAATAGCTCTTTTATTATTATAGATATATTTCAGTTTTGTGCAGTTTGTTTTACCGAATAAAAGATGCCTCACAGCAGTAAGACAAAAAAAGCAATACTTAAAGTCCCCACTGGACATTTCTGCATTTCCTCAGGTTTGGATTATTGGTATATCAGCTTTTCAACCTTAACTTTGAGAAGACAACCGGTTAATAGTTACACCATTTAAACTACAAGTTATTTGTGGGTACGAATGTCCAAGTTTGCAAGTAATATTTTTTAACACCAGTAGTTGAAAGAAACTAACATAAAGGGCTGGGTAAGAACTGGCTGAGATCTTTTCTTGAAAAGAAAGAAATGGGCCACACTGAGCTATGAAATTTTAATTGTGTTGTAAATTCAGTATGTGCGAACCAGAAACAGTATTTGGATGGTCAGAAAATACTCAGGTTTTAGTTGCAATTATTCTGGCTTCAGAGCCATTGCACAATGCTAAACAAGCCTTACAGACTCATTGTTTTCCTAACATGACATAAATCTCAGTCTGATATCCAAAATGTGATTTACCTCCCTACTTCTCCCATGTAATCTGTCATTTATAGTATTATGCAGATGTTCTCCTTTCGACAGGAATTATACATTAACTACTTTTACTGGCAAGTTTAGATATACAAACTTTATGTTCCTTGTTAATGGAACAGAATCTCCCCAGACTCTTGGTTTCATTAATTTCTTTTGACTATTATCATTTTAAGGAGACATTAATTTTCTCTTCCTGAAAGATAAGAGAAATTCCCTACTTTCTATGATTCTTTCTTCCTTTATGTCTTTAAATTCTAGTATCTGAAAGACTCATAGCTCTCTGAGAAACAAAAATATGACTGGATGGGGATTTCCGAAAGCTCCCAATACTCTATTCCCATTGAAGTCTCTGCTAGCTTTATTCCACACTCCTGTGAGATGAGAGTTTAGGCAGCACCAAGACTTGATTTCATGTTATAATGTTTCCATAAATGGACTTCTAGGTATACACAGAATCTATTTTTTAATACTTAAGCACTCAGTAACATCACCAGTGTGGATTTGCTCTATGCCTATATTCCCATTTGTGAGTTTCCCTAATCACTGTTGAACCTGTTGGCTAAATTGAGGATAAAGCCTCAAAGGTATTTCAGTTCTGTTAGCTTTCTGAAGACTAGCAGGAAAATAGAAGAAAGACTGTATTGATGTCTCCCTGGGAGCAGGGAAGAGCCTCATCTTCCCTGCTCAGCAGGCAATCCAGGGGGAGAACATTACAGCATGCCTTAACACCGGGAAAAGTTTCGAATGCAGCTCACATCCACAGAATCCCAGAATAAGCTGAGTTGGAAGGGACCCACACAAATCATCGAGTCCAATCCAGGCCCAGCACAGGACCATCCCCAAGAGTCACACCACGTGCCCCAGAGTATTGTCCAAAAGCTTCTTGAGCTCTGTTAGGCATCCTACCAATGAGGTACAAAGCCTTAAGGTTGCAGTACTTCCACTGTACGAAGAATTACACTTGATTTGGATTCAATATCTTGAATTATGTTTAAGCCAGTAAGATTTAGACAATTTAAGTCTGCGTTTAGATAGGTTTACTTCAAGCAAGAAAATGCTAAAACAAATTCTAAATATATTCAGGATTATTTCATTTGTCTTTGCTTTTATATCTGTTGATCAACAAGGGAAAACAGTGTCTTACAACGTGTGAGTGGTAGGCAGCTACCAAATACCTCCCACTGCACAGTCTGAGGTGCAGGAACACATGTACGAGTCAGTGACTACAAGCACTACAGCTGCTCCAGAGAGGAGATGTGCAGGCACAGATCTCTCAGTCAGCATTCTGCCTGAGTTGGTTTGGTCACAATGAGGGAAGAGAGAGAAAGGGAAAAGAGCTAGCTGAGCAGTGAGACAAATACAACTGAAAAGATTCAGAAGGTAGAGAGGTACTGGGCTCAAAAAATGAAAATTCATGTTTGCAGTTACATGTTCATGCAACCAGCCCACACCTGAAGTACCTCCCTGTGAATGTCACCACAAGACCTATGATATTCTTTGCAGTTTGGGAGTCAGAATTCAATCAATGCTTTTCCCTACAGTACCTGCAACTCTGCAGCAACCCCTGGCTCAACTTCTGTGACTACGTACCTTCAACCAGCTGTTGTCAAGAGCTGCTTCCTTACAAGCAGTGATTTCAGACCCTGTCAGAAACCTCTGACAAATTCATGCTCCATGAGTCAGAGTCTAATGCCATTATGAGGTCTAAACCAGTCGGCAGGGGTGACACATATTAATCTCAGTTGACCTCTGTACATATAAAAAATTGCTAACGTAAGATCTTATCAAGTATATGCTGGTCTAAGTCTATTTAATAACTGCCTGGGATTCTGAACAAAAAAAAAAGGAAGCCAAACCTAATGCTAAACCTGCTCTTATTCCAGCAGTAGTGTCAACCCTCCACATTTCATCCCAAAAGCAGTGGTAGTGAACGTTTATTCTTAAAGCTCACGTTCCCCAGAGTAATGGACTGTTATCACTTGCTAATCAGAAATAACTAGTATAATGCCATTGCTCATCACTCTAAAGAAATCTCTAATCTTATCCTAAAGATGCAGCATTTTGAAAAGATCAAGAAGATCCAAATCACATTTCTCAGACCATAATAAAAACTGGAATATTTTTAGGTACATTTATGAGTTTGCTATGCTAGTGACCTACTTGCCCTTGACCTGCTCTGTACTGAGTGCAGAAAGAAGACACATGCAGCAGATAATTCATCCCACCTGAAGGCGGACATCTAAAACAAATGGGATGAACAGTTCTCTGCAGGTGCCTTTCTCTCCCTCTCCATTATAAGTGAAGCTTTAACAACATGCCCCATTCTTCAAACCACCAAAGTTTTTGAAAATGAACTTTTTTTTTTCTCTACCAGTTGCATTTCAGCCTCATTTAAATGGTAAGGCAGACTAAATCTAAATGCAAATGTGTACGAATCCCTTAAGCACAAGGCAAACCAACACATACATAGAGATGTACGAACATACATGTACACACGCACTCTTCACAGGCCTGCAGACAGGACCTGGAGCAAAGTGACTGACTTCATGACATATTTTCTGACCTACCATGGAGCTGGGTAGATGGATTGAATCACATCTGAGCTTGCAGCTGTGTTCTAAAGGTCCTGGTAGGACACCTAGCTTTACATCTTTAATTTTATTCTGAATTTTCATTTTTGCTTTTCAAGACTGCTTCTTTTAAAGGCATATTTAAAGACACAATCATCAAGAACACACTGTCCACGATTAAATATAACTTAGCACAAAATCAAGTAATTATTTCTGTTTTGTAGGAAGATGAGCTAGGTCTAATAATATTTAAAGCGACTTTGTCTCATCATACATATATTCTGCAGCCTGAATTTTATGATTTTTAAGATGTCAGAGAATATATTCACAATAATGGAAGTTACTGTTTTGACTGTGGTTTGCATCAAGCTAAATTTAGCTAGAAACCAGAATTAAATTAAAATGTGTATATCCCAACATTTTAAATAGTTCTTAGTTTAAAAATCTAATCTATCTAATTGTGATGAAAGTATCAGAAAAAGAAGTACCATAACATGTTTTGCATTCAAGTCTGACTTCGTAAATAAAGAAAATCTGCTAATGAATGAACTCTCATTGCTCCTATTCACACAATAGCAGTCATAAAATGATTCACGGGCCCCAAAATAAAATGAAAATTTAAATGTTTTGGAAAACATCTGTGCAAGTGTGTTCCTATTTTTGTTTTGGATATTTTTCTCTGCAGAGCTGACTTCATGCATTTGTAGTTGTTTTTTACTTATGGACTCAAAGACAAAACCAGTTGTTCTGTTTGTGGTCTGCTTGGTTTGGGGGCTTTTGTAAGCCCAAACTGACTTCTCAATTTTGAGTGAACTGAACAAAATGAAAAATGAATATTCACTCTGCAACTGTCAGGTAAATTGAAAACAGGAATAATGAAAGCAAAATTTCTGTATAGGAGCAATTGAAGAATGCAGATTTTGAAAAAAAACCATGCCAACACCAGTATTCAATCTACAATCAGTACAGTGAATACTGATCTTTAGTAAACTGCATCCCACTCAGGCATCAGTGGTATGACTGCAAAACTTGAGCTGACCTAAAGAGATAAAAATAGTTCTTCAATTCCATACATAATTAAGAAAACAGCAATATTTCAAGGAGAATTTGACAGATCCCAATGGAAAAGCATTTTACAGTTATCTAATATGATGTGTTATATCTTGCAAAGTATTAGATTTTGCTCTCATCTTCAAATAAGCTGACATAATTTCAAATTAGTTTCTTTTTTCAAACTAGATAGCATGCATTTTTATCAGTAATGTTTTTATTATGTCATTGAACCCTATATTTAAGAAAAATATATATTTAATCACTAAGAAAAATTTGCAGATTTTGTGAAGATTTGTGCAGAATAGACTCCAGAGTGTATGAGCATCACCAGCATTCAGTTTGCAATGCAACAGATGTAAACAAGGCAAAAAAAGTTAACAGACCTTCACAAAGCCATTAATTTCATCAAGATCACGTGGTATCCATTCTTCAAAACAACACAGGATTAGAAACATTTTCATTGAAATATAAACCAACATTATAGATAAGAACAACACATTTGTTACTGTAGGATGAAAGTTTTATGTCCAGGTAACTTCCAAACTTTAGTAGCAAAAAAACCCATGACCTGCCATTCAATGTCCAACAGAACATTAAAAATCCTGTAGAGATTTTAGATAGGAGGTTGTAGAGCCTGTTGACAAAAATTTACCATTTGGATATTTAAATCTGGAGTTAGGTCCCAGCTACTGAGAAATCAGCAGCAGCTTAGATCATTGCATACTACCAGGGATTGTGAAATTATATGAATATATAAAACTCTGCAGTCATTCGAGAGAAATCCTAACTATAAGTGACACATGAACCTTCTCACTGGCCGACAATGTCATTTGGTCCACAGCAGGGATTCTCTGCAAAACAGCAGCAAGTAGAAAAGGATTATTCTGAAATTATTCTGGCAGAAAGAGCCAAAGGAAAAAACACAAATGTTACAGCATAGAGAGTGCATATTTTATTTAGAATGTTCTATGGAAAGAGATATTTACACAAGAATCAAGCAAGACTGCAGTATTTGATTACTCTTCCATAGATAGACTAGCAGCTTCATACACAGGCATAGGAACCACCTCTCTTAGAAAAAGAGGATGTGGGAGAAGGTTGCAGAATATGGTTCAAGTCTCAAAACTAGATCCTTGAGAGCACTAGAAGCCAGAGCTCTCCAAAGAATCCGTAAGACTTCCACTTAACACCCCCAGCAGAGGCCTGATGAATGCAAGCCTCAATCATGTTGCAGCAGAGGATTTCATTATGAGGAGCTCTCTGAGGTATTCATTTTTAGTTTAGAAGTTAGCAGAATAATCACAAGGACAGAGACAGTAACCACTAGAGGATAATACAGATTGTAAAAGAGTAACTCATAATTTACATACTTAAAATTAGACAGTATCAGCTGCTGCCCCAGTATTAATAGAATGATCCTGATGTGTCTGTAAGACACAATGCTAGATACAGTATTCTCTAGATCCTCAATCATAGGTTTCTCCGGATACAGGACAGCCTTCAGACACCAGATCTAGAGAGCACACAAGAAGATGTTCCCTCTCATGTTTACTGTAATATTCCTTTCTCCTCTGTCAACCACAAAGGAGAAAAGCCATAATTGTTTTATGCTCTATTCCTTTTCTTCTCTGCTAAAAGTCAAATATGGATCCATAGAGTATTAATGTAAAGATACCAGTTAATACTGGAAAGACAGACATCAACCACAGTGGCACTACCAGCTTCATTACAGTTTGATTACTTTCAGCAAAGATGTCTAAAAATTGTCAGGTTTGAGCAACTAATCAGTGTACTAGGGAAATTAGTGCTCATTAAGTTATATAAGTACCTGAACTTTCACAACACAAAACTGTAAAATAGATTAGCATTTTATTTACCAATCATTATAAGAGGTGAGCAGTAGCTGCAATCACAATGCATTAATAAGGTCACAATTACAGTAAATTACTTTTGTACAAATTAAACACAATCACACAATATTTAAAATTGCATTATTCCCAGTCTTGGGAACAAGGTGAAGACAGGATCTACACCCAATGTCCATCTTCCACGGGAAATGAAAATGGCATACATTGACAAAAAATGCACAAAATACACATATACCTCATATTGACAAAAAAAAAAAATGAACAAAATATAAATATACCTCACGTGAGGTGCACATGGACTGTCTCTCCCCACAGAGCTCAGTGAGGAATACAGAGACTGAACACATAATTTGTTTTTCAGAGAATCATATAACCATAAATAGTTTGGTTGCAAGGGACTTCTAAAAGTCATCTACTCCAATCTACCTGTAATGAGCTGGGAGGTCTTTTTCTTAGCATGAGTTAAAGTACCACATGGAGAACTGCAGAAAGTCAAATCTGGAAATGTATCAGATTATTTGCTGACACAAGGCTAAGCTGTGCCTTCACTTCTTCAGACAGGAGGGAGCCCCATCCCCATTCAGTGCACACTGAAACCAGGGATGCCCTTCCACATTTACCAGCAAGACATGGAGAAATTACTTCAGCAGGGAGTAGGGAGGAGCCTCAGCACACTATCCAACTCCTTCCAGCCTCTCTGCCTTAATCATTATTTACAATGACACCCCTTCTATTGCACTGGGTTGGAACACCCAGGGGAAAGATTATTTGGGAAAGTGAGGCAGGGCTGCAGCTCCTTCCTCATTTTTCCTCTGACACTGAGTACATGGCTGGTAAAGCATCCAGCTGAACATGCATGATTTTACCTTTTACTCCTCTATGTCTGGCCCTATAATGAATCTAACAAAAAAAACTCAACCCAAAACCAAACCAAACCAAACAAAAACAAACAAAAAACCAAAGAAAAAAAACCAAAAAAAACCCACCAAAAACCCCAAACCAACACCCAACATTTTTAGTTATACTGTTTTCTTTATTTTGAACATTTAACAAGGCTGTGTAGTCAATTCAACTTTGTATCTAAAGTGATTTTGAATTTATTTTTAAAAGTATGCTTCAAGTTAAACCCACATATTTAATGATCTGACAAAGTGGTGGGTTTCTTGTTTTGGTTTGGGTTTTTTTTGTCACCCTGGCAAAAACTGAAATGGAATTGTCTCTGGTGCTTTCTTTCTTTCTGGCTGCTTTCTGTTTCTTATTTTAAAAGCATTTATTTAGTAAGAAGTTTGTGAGGGCAGTTCTTTGTTTTGAATATAGTAAATGTGGGGATTTGACAGGTTCTTGAAATCTTCAACTTCAAGCATTGCCAGTCTATTTTCAATTTTGTTTTTCTGGGCCTCTGATGTCAGCATCAGAAAGTAAAAATCTACCTTCTTTTTAACAGAAATGGAGCATACATGCAGGAAAAACTGGACATTCCATGTGAAATTATTCAGCATTCACTATGGGTAAGAACTCTTTGTTAGTATCCATCATAAGCAAGCAGAATCTACCTTGCATGTCATATGTAGTTTCCTTGTAGAGGTTCAGCCAAGTCCCCGGTGGGAGCATTTTGGGTTTCTCCAAGTCAGCTCTTTCACCAGGCCTACTCACACCCTGTGAAAAGCTGTGCCAGCTGCTGCTGCACACATAGGAATCTCTGTCAAAACTAATTTAGAGAACTGCCTGGTTTCATGTGCTGGCATCAGATCCTCTATTTTATCTGGCAATTTTAAGCAATTTTGAACTGGCAAGAACATCAAGTCAGCAAAATAATGATAATACTGTGGAGTTCATGGTGGTTTGCCTCTTAAGTATAGGTTTTGCTTTAGCCACAGAAAATGTAAAATAAAAATTAAAAAATCTGCCATACTGATCTATTACAAATAACCAAAGGAAATGCTTGTTTGCTACCTATGGAAACAGAAGGGAAACAGAAGTTGCATTAGGTGCAACTAGGCTGCCTATCTCCCTAGAAAGAAACAAAGCAGCTTAAGGTATTTTTGTTCTGGTTTGGCCAAATACCTTTGAAGGCCTTTTTGAAAATGATGTGCTAGAAATTCATTGTCAAAATTACAATGGCATGTACTTAAATTTGCAACCACTTAATTGCAAAAGCATATATAGAAATATATTGTCTCACTTCTGATAAGAAAAATAGGCGACACCTTTTTCCCTTGCCTAAGGTAAGCTTTAAAAGCATTTTGCCTGACCTGCAAGGGTTGGTGATGGCACAAAAAATAGCAAAAGCATCAGGAAATGGCATAGTCATTGGAGACAAATCCTGAGACAAGATCCCTGTAGAAGAATAAAAGAGAGCATCTGTGAGCCTTGAAAAATGTGCTACACATATTGATAAAAACCCCTTTAAAGTAATTCTTCAAAAATACAAACTGAACTGACATATCAAGTCATTATGGTTCTTCTTCGTGACCTTCCTCTACATCCTCATTCACTAGATGAAACCAAAGCCAGGGAACAAAAGTGCAAAGTAACAAAACCAGGATAATAGCTTTCCCTGTTTTGTTCTGCGGTTTCTTTGGAGGAAAGACTGCTATTTAACTCCTGCACCACTGAAGTCATATTCAGGCAAGTGTGTGAGAACCAAGGTATTTGATTTTTATACAGGACATCACACCATCATTTTGTATGATTCTTTGTTCCCCAAAACCAGCTACTCATGTGCCCTATTATTTTACTGCAGTATGTCACAACGGCTTACTGTGTGTGCTGTGACCAGTTAGGAGCAGCCAGATCACTACTGTATGATGCAAGAATTTTATATTTTGCTTTAAAGAAGAGTTTAACGTTCCAGGATCTAATAAATAATGGGAATTGGTGAGAAGTGCACACCATATCATTAAGCTCTCCTGGGTGACAAGTGTTAATTCAAACAAAAATAAGATCAAGCCTATTCAGATGAAGAACTGTTCCCTTCCATTAGGAGGACAAAAGCAGAAAAGAATCCCTTTCTTCTTCTCACAACTACAAAGCCATCTTACTAGAGTGATACATGCATACCTGGGGGTTTGGGAACCCCAGGTCACGCCATACGGACAGCAAGGAAGCAAACAACTATCCCCCTGTGCCAACTGCCAAACATTCAGAAAACTAACAAAGCCATGTGAATGTAACTAATGGAGCAACAGAACTGGCTAACAACCTGACCCACAAAAAGAAACAGTGCCATAACTTTGGGGCTTTCTATCAATTTCAAAGCAGCAAGTTCTCCATAGGCTTCGGCGAGGAGGTCTTAAACCCTTTTCCTGACATCGGGATGTGTTACTGAAATCACTCCTATCATTGATTATCCCTGCTGTGGTACCACAATTGAGAAGCTGTATTGGTTCATCTCCACAAAGAATCTCAAGGCATTATCACCATCTGCTTGCTGTTCTCATTCAGCACTACTGTCACTGGTTTGTTAAAGTGAAGGATTTATCTTTCAAGCAAATTGGCTGAAAAATTAAGGGCACAACAGTACATAAAAGGTTTTCCAGATTCCACAGTACTTCTGTGTACTCTGTACCTATTTCCTGTGATAAACATTCTGTGTACCTATTTTTATTCCTTCTTTCTAACCAGTCTGGGTCTCTGCTTTATCCCCAATCCACTTTTTTTTGTGAGTCACATCAGATTATAGATGCATTCAACTATGAGAAAAATCTTTTGCAACTGATCCAAGAAGAAACAATAACAGAAACCCACGCATATTACATTTGGAACCTCCTTAAAACTAATAAACAGAAACAAGGCAAGACACAGAAAAATACTGACAGGTTTCCTTACAGTCTTGTTCAGCAATGTACTGCAGCTGAAGTCACTTGTAGGATATCCTGTGGATGACACATAAAGTAGTCAGTATAGGAGAAAAAGCAACTGGCTATTTGAATACAAGGCTTTGTTCTGTACTTTTGCTACACAATCTGAAACTACATCAGTTACCCCTCCATCAGTGCAAAGGATTTGTCTGGCTTTTCTCAGTGTATGGACACTAACTGAACATCTTAACTGTGAGTATTTTAAATCTTACCTACACAAGCCCCTCACTACAAGAAAGAAAATTAGGTGCTGAGGCGCATCTGAACAACAACAAAGCTGGGGAAGGGTCTGGAGCACAGGACTGATGAGGAGCAGCCAAGGGAGCTAGGGATGTGCAACCGCAGAACAGAAAACTCAGGGGAACCTTATCACTCTCTAAAACTACCTGAAAGGAGGTTGTAACCAGGTGTGGGTTGATCTCCCAACTAACAAGCAATAGGACAAGAGAAAATGTCCTCAAGTAGCAGCAAGAGAGGTACAGATTGGGTATTAGGAAAAATTTCTTCACTGAAGAGGCTGCCAAACACAGGAACAGGCTACTCAGGGAACTGGTTGAGCCACCAGCTCAGGAGGTATTTAAAAGATGTGTAGATGTGACACTAAGAGATATGGTTTAGTGGTGGGTTTGCCAGTGCTACGTTTACAGTTGGACTCAATATTAAAGGCTTTTTCAACCTAAACATTTCTATGACTTTGATTCAATAAAAAACTCTTCAGTGAATTCCTAAGCATTTTATTTTATCCTGTATTAATTCATGTGAACTGTGAGCCAGACCTTGCCATGATAAGTGCTTATGGAAGTTTTCTCATTGATTTCAGTGGAACAAAAGTCAACATGACTATTTTTCAAGTTTTTCACGGACCTAGTGTCTAATAAATACTTTTATAGTCTTAATATCATCATATCCCAAAGCACAGCAGAGCTAAAATACATTGGCAGGAAGTTTAAACAGAAGGTAAATGTGTCCTCCTGCACCATTTCCAAATATGCAGAGTTCTAATTCCCAAAGCAGAAACATGGAATGTTGGCCTTCAGATCGTGGGATACAGATCAAAAAGGAAACATGAAACTGAAGATTACTCAAGTACAATAGGAAGCTCGAAATCATGTAGGATTATTCACTACCAAAACCACTAGAGCCAAACCCAAACTCCCAAAAGAAAGTATCACCAGTTTGACACTGTAAACAAGACACTTCCTTAGCATCGTAAACAGGAGACTGATTTGAAACAAACTGCCAAACAACCCAACACAATCCAGTATTAGAGCCAAGAGATTCTCACCAGAAGCAGCAGTATAAGTTATCTCTTTTATCCAAACTGTGGTATAATTTAACCAACCATTAATATATGGAATTATTAATTCCATTAAATACCAGGAATTTTGGAGGCAATTCTTGAATACAACTTGAATCAAACAACTAAAAAGATTACTACTAAATTTTCCTGCATTAGTGGGCAAATTATTACTACCGACAATGCCAACACAGAGCCTTCATGGTATTTATGAGGACTCCTCTAAAATCCTGGTGTCAAATCCCTGCTGGTGCACAACAGCCAGAGCAAGCCAGAGCAGATAGCCCTCCGCTAGGGTTGGGATCCTGCTACAAACTTCAGCAGTTAACTCAAGGTTTCTCAGCTGGGTAAGCAAAAGTGAATGCAGTGATGCAAGGAATGGAAGAGGAAGGCAAGCAGAAGGGACACAGCTGGGCCCAGAGATGTGGAGAACAAGACTTCATGTTCCTGCTACAGCTGCACATGGGAAAAGGGGTGAGAGTAGGAAAGAGGGAGAGCAGGATGGAAGAGATGGGGAAGGCAAGCACTGTTTCTCAGGATCAGTATGTTTCATCCATCGCCACCCTTCTCTCAGCTGTAGTAGGTGCCGTTGCAGAATGGTTGAGGTTGGAAGTGACCTCTGTAAGCCACAATTGTTGCCCTGGAGACAACAAGCAGATGGCATTTTGAAACCTTTGGGACTCTGGTACCACATGCAGATGCCTATCCTGTGTTCAGAGCCAGTCCTGTAAGATATTTTAATTGTTCTTAAAGAGATCAGTCTGTAAGATCTGCTGCAAATATATTTTAATATTAGCAAGACTATCCACAGGAAAAGACTGGAGCATGAAACACATGAACTCCTGCTGCATTTTTTGTGCATGTAGTATTATTAGAGGTATGAAATAAAACCCATTCCCTGTCCTTCTATTTTACAGCTCCCTAAAGGAGTTTCCTGCTGTATAAATAATACACATTTTGTGGATATGTTCCTTCTATGTAATATTTACATACAATCTAAAGAGTGACAGAAATATACTGTAGTGAATTTGTGTATTATTCTGTTCAAGGAATTTCTGCCTTAGATAATCCTTTTTCTATTAAGTTCCTTTTTAATTAATAAAAATTTTAATAATGTCAAAATTACTTTTAGAACTTCAACTAACAATCTGGAAAACCGACAGACATTTTTAAACACAACCACTGCTTTCAACACGAATTCCATAAATTACATAGCTACAAACAGAATCTTAACTACCCTGAATGGTTAGGCTCAAATATTTGTCTAACAGTTCACTGCTCAACTAGGACTTCAAAAAATGATATTAAACCTGAGGTGTGGAGATTTTTTTTTTTTGTATTCTAAAAAAAAATCTCCAGGTATAATATTTTTATGATTTTAATGCTAATTTGGAGCAAATTATACCAAGTGTACTAATCCCACTTACTTGTGCTTCTGTCCTTAATTTATGTATTCTATACAATTGTTTAGACAATGCTCTCAGGCACACAGTGTGACCCCTGGGGATGACCCATGCAGGGCTAAGAGCTGGACTCAGTGATCACTGTTGATCCCTTCTAACTCAACATATTATGTGATTCTGTGATATGTGAATATCTGTTTTGCTATACTGGATGATATCCTAAAGATACAGATTATATTTATTCTGCAAAGGTATATACAAAATATTCATGCCTATGATATATATATGCTTTCTTCATTTTAATTTTAAGAGAATAAATACAGGTGACAAAAACGTAGCAACAAAAGCTGTGGAAAAGACCTAGGTACTCATGTCTTCTTTGCCTCAGTCTTTAATAGTAAGACCAGTTTTCTTTGGGTATCCAGCCTCCTGTGCTGGAAAATACAGACAGGAAGCAGAATGAAGTCCCCACAATCCAAGAGAAAATGGTCAGTGACCTGCTACACCACTTAGACACAAGTCTGTGGGGACAGATGGGATCCACCCAAGGGTCCTGAGAGAGCTGGCAGAAGTGCTCACCAAACCTGCTTCCATCGTTTGCCAACAGTGCTGGGAAATCCAGAAGGTCCAGTTAGTAGGAGGTCAGCAAATGTGACGCCCATCTACCAGAAGGGTCAGAAGAAGGATCCAGGGAAACACAGGCCTGTCAGCCTGATCTCGGTGCTGTAGAAAGTCATGGAACAGCTTGTCATCATGCCATCATGCACCACATTCCTGACAACCAGGGCATCAGGCCCAGCCAGCATGGGTGTAAGAAGGGCAGATCCTGACTGACCAAACTGATCTCCTTCTGTGACAAGGTGACACGCTCAGTGGGTGAGGGAAAGGCTGCGGATGTTGTCTGCCTGGACTTTATGTAGTGGGCTGACCTTGGCTGGGAGCTCAGTGCCCACCAAGCCTCTCTATCACCACTCCTTCCCAGCAGGACAGAGAAGAGAAAATAAGAGGGAAAACAACTCATAGGTTGAGATAAGACAGTTTACTAAAGTAAAGAAAGTGGAAGTTTGCACATACATAAGCAAAGAGAAAAAAAAGTTTATTCTCTACTTCCCATCAGGGAGTGATGTCCAACCACTGCCTGGGAAGCAGGACTTCAGCACACATTGTGGTTGCTCCAGAAGGCAAAAACTGCAACGTAACGAATACCCTCCATTCCTCCTCCCTCCCTTAGCTTTTAAATCTGAGCTGACTTCACATGGTATGGAATACTCCTTTGGTTAATATGGGTCAGCTGGCCTGGTTGTGTCCCCTCCCAGGATCTTGCCCATTCCCAGACTCTTGATGGGGGGGAAATGCTGGAGAGACAGCGCTGATGCTGATGCCAGCGTTGCTCAGCAGTAGCCAAAACACTGGTGTGTCATCAGCACCTTTCCAGCTACCAGTGCAAAACACAGGGGGCTGATGTGGGAAAACAAACTCCATCTCAGCCGGATCCAAAACACTTTAGAAAAACTTTCAACACCATTTCCCACAGAACTCTCCTGGAGAAACTGGATGCTCATGGCTTGGAGGGGTGCACTGTTTCCTGGATAAAAAACTGCCGGGATGTCCTAGTCCAGAGACAGGTGGTAGATGGAGTTGCATCCAGCTGGCACCCAGTCACAAGTCGGTTCACCAGAGCTCAGTACTGGGGCCAGTCCTGTTCAGTATCTTTATCGATGACCAGGATGAAAGGGTTGAGTGACCCCTCAGTAAGCTCACAGATGCCACCAAGTTGGGCAGGAGTGTTGATCTTGCTGGAGGGTAGGAGGGCTGTGCAGTGGGATCTGGTCAGGCCGGATCAATGAGCCAAAGCCAATTGTATGAGTGCTGGGTTAACAGCTGGATTCATCATAAAATATAGTTAGCTTTACTCAACATCAGCTAACTTCCATATCAGCTACTTGAGTTTTCTAATCACACTGTTCTGTACGACTGAGCCCTCTGACTTTAACAGACTCATGAAGATACTCAAAATTAAGCACACAATGAATATTATTGCACTAATGATTCCCTGTGAGTTTTCTATTTATGCCTATTCCTAGATATTTTATAAAACAGAACACCTCTGTGGCATGACAGTGGAAAAAAAATCCCCCACATTATTTTAGAATTTCCAGTACTATTCAGTTTCTACAAATCAAAGCAATAAAATTATTAAGTTTTCTCTTAGAGTTTTTTAAGAATAGCTGGCCTAATTCAGATTTATACAAATACTTTTAAAAACCCCAAACAAACCCCAAGAAGTTTCAAGAAACTGGCTGGACAGTTTATAGTGACTTCCACTACATGATATACATCTGCCTGATAAAACATGTTTCGAGTTCCTTTAGAGAATTCCTCCATGCTGCCTGCTGCTGAGTCAGGGTTGGAATTCTCATGCAATATCCTCTGATATTTCAGTACAAACTGTTAATTATACAGATAAGACACGTCATCAAAGTTAGACACTTGCAGATCAAAGTGCATTACTACAGGGAAATTATTAAGGCTTTTTTAAAAAAACTGATGAAGCCTGAAATACACATTTTTATATAAAATCTAGAAAACAGGGAAATAAAGACTGTAAAAGTCTATTTAATTTTGCCATTTTACAGTTGACCCAATTTTATCCTACCAGAGTCCTTTAAAAAAATGCATACAAGCCTATTACAAAAGAACTCAACAAGTGCATTTAAAAACTGACATTGCTATGCCATTATCACCACTAGTGATAGCAGAGACATTTCATAGAATCATGGAATCATGGAAACATAAAGTCATACAATCATAGAATGTTTGGGGCTGAGAGGGACCTTAAGGATCATCTAGTTCCAATCCCCCTGCCATGAGCAGGGACACCTTCCACTGGATCAGCGTGATCAAACCCCTTGAACAGGCCTCTCTGGGCAACCTGTGACAGGGTCTCACCACCCCCACAGTAAAAAAATTCTCCTAATATCATAAAATCATGAAACTATAAAATCACAGAATGGCTTGGGTTGGAAGGGACCTTAGAGATCATCTAGTTCCACATCCAATCTAAAACTACCCTCTTTAAAAAAACCAACAAACAAACAAAACCTAAAAAGCAACACAATTGTATCTTCTCCCAAGAGCAGACACTTAACAGTTATTTGGTGAGAGAATACTGCCCAAATCGCCAAATACTTTTCCCTGTGATTAGGCATAGGCCAACACAGGGAAGAAGAGGGTAATGTTAAAGGCACACATCCATTTGGACTGGCCCTCAAAGAGCCAAAAGCTGTTGGCAGTTCCTCAGAATGATAAAGTACATTTTTCTTTGTATTTTGGTGGTGCACATGCAAATCAAAGCTTGGAATTTTTTTTTTTTTTAATTCATAGTGAAAACCACAAGAGCACGGAATCTTATATTGATTCATCTGATGTTATGGTTTCAAATCCACATCAAAAGATACTAATTCCATGCTTTCAACTGTTTACATACTGAAATGATTTGACACTATGCTGTCTGTTCTGTTCCTCCTTTTCTTTAAACTTTGGAGTTTAGAGTTTAAAATATGTATAGTGATGCTTAGTCTGAAGATACGGACTAGGCATACTTTCCTAGACTAAGTAGATGTTTGTTCAATAACAGATAAGAAAAAGCATGTGATATTTCAGTTAAGACATTATACAGGAAATATTATTATTTAGCATTTTTTATCTCCCACTTTTCATCTCCAAGTATACATAAACAACCAAAATAGGAGAAACAAAATATCAGACTTCTTGTAATTAGGCAGTATTACCTGCCTACTGCAAACTGGGAAACTGAGTCAAAAGAGAACAATGGAAGTATCTGGAAGACCTCTCTGTGTGTTATTCTGATGAACTTCAAAGTACCTAATAGCATTAATAAACACTTTAAGTGAATACTACTACTTGTGCTATAAATGTCGCTGGCATCTCCAGGACACTTAAAAAAATTGATCAGTGCTACACTGGACTGCTGAGTAATCAATGCCCGTCCTTCCACCAGGACAAGAGGATGTCTTGTAAGCAGGTTATTTATATTCTCAATATCTTCAGCAGAAAGTACAGTCTGGTTAGGTTTGGTAGTCATTAAATGACAACTTTTTGTATGTGCTGTCCTCACCTATAGATTTCTTATCAGAGCAACTTCAGTCTTAAGTAAGAGCAAATACAAATAGGCCAACTTCTTTTAGCCTGGAAGAAGAAAGGTAATATTGAATCACACAAACTGCAAAGGTTTGTTTTGGCCAGAAGCAAGACCAAGCCTCCATATTAAAGCTCTGTGTATGCAGTATCACTAGCTAATCCTGCTTGGAAGCAAGAGAAAACTGGAATTCAAAGGATTTTTTTTTTTAATAAAATGTGCAGGTGGTCTTGGACTTGCCAAGATAATTTTTTAAAAGCTGAAAGGCCTTGCTTCCTCTTCAATATCTTTTTTAATTTCACAACCTAATAATCATGATCATCAACCCAGAACACAATATTAAACTAATTTTTACCCTCACTGTGTGTTTTGAGAATGACTGGTGGACCATATTTATCCCAATGTATTGTGTGGTCTTAGATCCTATTCTGTATTGTCATGTCTGCAAATATTTACTAAGCAAAAAATACTGCCTGACTCAGCAACGCAACTGTGTCTTTCATGCTACTCCGTATCATTGCTTCAGACCACAACCACACAAAAACACCACTGCAAATTATGAAAGACAGAAATACTATTAGTGGCCTACAGCCAAATATGGTCGAAACAGTTTGCTTGTGAGCTTGTCACATGCATGCAACATTTGGAATACCGCTCAAAACCTTGGGCTGCACAAATACAGACCTTTATTCAAGGAACTCAAGCAATAGTTTCATTCATCTGAGTAAAATCAGGGGGATCAGCAACTGATCAGCATTAAATGTTGTAACCCCACGCCCAGCTCCACTGGCCACATCAGAACACATGGTCCTTTGCAGAGAAAAAGCGACAGGATTCCCAAGCACAGGGAGAGAGCAAGGCTGCAGGATGCTAGGAGTCTGCACGCGGTCTTCATCAGAGTCTGTCACCTCCTCAGCACCTTGATAACGTCTGCTGAAGAACTGCAGAAGTGTCTGACTTCAGCACGGGCGTGTTTCAGTGCAGGCTGTAGGACGCACCAGCACACGTCCCAGCAGAGACAAAAGGTCACATGCCATCACACACAGATCTGCCGCGTTCCAACAGCCCCAGCATTAGCCCGCCTGGTACCCACAAAGATCAACCAGTACAAGTTGTCTCAGATAATTCTAAAGGTACAAAGCTTCATCACAGTGTTAATTGATGGCAACTAGGAAGAGAGCAATTAACTAATCATTTCAGAGACTTGTTTTCTTCATCACTCCAAGAAGCAATTTCACCACAGGAAGCCTTAAGCGGAGTAAAACATCCATCACACTGCCATTAAGATGAAAACTTTATTTATATTAGGGGTTAATGATGTCTTTATTGACTATACGCAGAAGATCAGAGTAACACACATTTTGATGTTCTAAGTATCTACGTTTTCAATGAAAAAGCTTGTCTGAAGTTTAAATTGGACGGAGGCTTGCTTAGCTTAGTTCAGAGATGGTCTCAAGTTCTTCTATGAAGTTTAAGATGGCAGGCTAACAAGTCATGAAGCTTGATAAAACACACAAGAGTTTTAAAGAATAAAACAGAAATAACAAATATATACTTTTATTACAAACACACTCTTTTTTTAATGAGATTAAATTTGACTTCTGTATCAGAGGGAACTGCAATTCTGCCTTGTTTCCTGACTCAATATCTCAATTCTAAGAAAAAAAATTCTCCACCTTCTCTAAGCCTTCTTTTAGTGACTATGAAAGGCATACAAAAGATTATTAAACTCAATATGGCTTCAAACTTTAAACAAAAACATTTTCCTAAGTCAACTGCAAACCCATTACATGCATTGTATACATGCTGGAAAATAAACACTGGCAAATACAGTCTTGGAAATGGCTCAAGTGACTGGGTTTTTGAAAAGGGTTTGCAAAATATATAAATTCTGTAAACTGGAGATGTTAACTTGAAGACTGATCTTAACTCTGTTCATTTTCAGGGAGAACATCTTGCATTTTGCTGTGTAAGAAGGTACATGGCAACGTGCAAAAGCAGGTTGTCCCACGCGAGGCTGGAATACAACAGGCTGCTCCCCAGCCAGAGGCTCATCGCTTTTCGCAAACCGAAAGGCGTGGATTTCAGAGGTGAATTCCAGCAGCAGCATTTTTATGCAGTTTCCCCATTCATTCCCCGTGGGGCCACAGCACACGGCCACGTTCACTCGAGGCACTGCATCCCACACTGGTGCGCTGCAGACCCTGGGGAGCACCTCGGTTGTCCAGGACATCCTCTGCCGGCAGCACGCGGAGGGAACCGCACCAGACAGCGTTCAGACACGACGGCTCCGAGGCGGGCGGTGTCCGAGAGCCCGCTGCCGCCCTGCTTGGTGCACACCATCCCCGGGCACCACAAGGGACGAGGCCAGTCCCAGCAGACTCAGGGAATACCGAGCCCCGGGGTCAGACCCTCCGGTCGAGGGAGTACCCCACCAGGAGGGCGGCCACCCGACAGCCCTTACAGGAGCCGAACGCGGCGACGGCAGCGGCAGGGCCGGGAGACGAGCCCCGCTCCGGCCAAGGAGCCCTGGGGCGACGGCAGCTCCCCCCACACAGCGCCCCTGAGAGTCCCTGCAGCGGCCCCGGTGCGGCCGGAGCTCGCCCCGCACCGCCCCGCCGCCGGCACATCACAGGCACACGGGGGAGATGGGCCCGCGGGTGCCGAGGGACGCCCAGAGGGGCCCGCTTGGGCAGCCGGGACAGAGCACTTAGAGTTGTCAGGGGCGGGGTACCGCCCGGAGGGGACGCTGGGGGCACCGCCGACTCCCGGGAGACCTCCTGAAAGTTGCCTTGAGAAGTTTGGCAGCGCCGGGAAGTGCAGCCGCCGGGCAGAGTCGCCCTCTCAGCCCACATCTCCCTCCTGCCACCTGGCCACACGCTCCCGGACCGGCACCCGGAGACCGACCCCCACGTCCCCTGGCTGACCCCTCCGGGACGGGATCCCCACCCGGACCGACCCCCGTCGTCCTCGGGGACGCGGCCCCCGCTCCCGGGACAGGGGAACGGCAGTCCCGAGGCGCGCTCAGGGCTTCCCCCGCAAATGCAGCCCTTGGGAATAAATAAAGCAGCAGAACACTTACCATCTCGCCTGATGTTGGAGGCCCGCAGGGCTTTTATAGATCCGCTCTGGGCAGGGGCGGTGGTGCCCTGACGGCTGCAGAAGTTCGCACAGACGACGGCGTAGAGCAGGAGGAGGATGAGCAGTTGCATCGGGACCAGCTGCGAGCGGGACCGTGTCTCTGCGAAGAAACGGGCTCTCCCGCCGAGGGTGCTTCCCTCGCTCGTGTTCGCTTCCCCCTTACCGGACTTTTTGGTTGTTGCGTGTTGCTTGTGTGTTTGGGGGTGTTGTATGAAGAGGGGAGAAAAAAGGCACAATCCCCGCAATAAAAGCAGAACCCCCGAGCACGCGAAGCAGCGGTCACCGCCGCCGCGTTACTCTCCGAGCTGCCTCCAAACTTCCTGCACGCTGAAGTTTGGGCTGCCGTTCTGGGCCGGCCAAACTCGGCAGAGGTGCGGAGCGCCCGGGCCGGGACAGCCGCCCGCTCCCCTCGGCCAGCACGGCCGTGCCCCGGTCGCAGGCGGGGGCTGCCGCAGCCGCGCTTCCCCGCGGCCGCC